>JAOPUL010004744.1:81814683-81827574 GCA_027564515.1 Octopus rubescens
CACACACTGTAATGTGGTTGGCGTTAGGAAGGGCATTCAGCTGTAGAAACCAAGCCAAATCAGACTGGAACATGGTGGGACTGAATCCAGAACCATGCGGTTGGGAAGCAAGCTTCTTACCACACAGCCACGCCTGCACTTATGGTCAAGTCTATTTGAACAGAGTTAATCTGGGGCTAAACAACATTAACATGAAACTGTAAACTTTACAAATCTAGTTCAAACTATTGTAACAACAATGGTTCAATAGCAAACAACCATATAATAGGCTGTAGCCAATTTTAACATTTTCAGAAAATGACTCACAAACAATGGACAGAACTCTATAAATAAATGACTACATAAGAGAGAGAGAGAGAGAGAGAGAGAGATATTAATGGTTAATGGAATAATAGAAATAAATTACGAGGAGCTGAAATGAAATCAGAAACCATCAAGTAAAAATAGCGAAATGGAAACCATATTTCTTTTAATAAGTCATTGTTCTTAACTTTATATAATAATTTGATATAATAGGTGCAGGCGTGGCTGTGAGGTAAGAAGGTTGCTTCCCAACCATATGGTTCCGGGTTCAATCCCACTGCGTGGCACCTTGGGCAAGTGTCTTTTGCTATAGCCTCAGGTCAGTCAAAGCCTTGTGAGTGGATTTGGCAGACGAAAACTGAAAGAAGCCCGTTGTGTGTGTGTGTGTGTGTGTCCGCTTGACAACCGGTGTTGACATGTTTATGTCCCCGTAACTTAGTGGTTTGGCAAAACAAACAGATAAAATAAGTACCAGGCTTATAGTGACTGAAGTAGTTTTAATACCAAAAGGTAATATTTATCCTCACTTAAAAGTGGATGTTGATGTTAGAACACAAAATACTGCATTCTTTACCATAAGGTAACCTCTCATAGGGACTTTTAGTGCATATAAGCACTCTTGTTTATATCACTAGCGGGAGATAATCATCTGCCATCACCACCACCAAGACTACGAGATCACGTGATTTCAGCCTTCCTTGGCCTTTTCAATGGTAGGTGCCCAAAGCTAAAGATAGCAGTATTTCCTCTGTCAGTGATATATATATATAGAATCCTAGTGTTTATTCAGGCACTGGTTTTACAAATAGCTAGTGGACTTGTTAAAAAATAGTAGTGACAGAAGCAGTATTAATACTAAAAGGGAATATCTATACCCACTTAAAAGTGGGTGTCATGTTAGAACACAATTTTATATATTTAAACACTACAAACAACATATTAAACAAGCAGTTTTGTGACTGAATTGAGGGGAGGGATATGGTCATGGCTGACTAATTAAGAAGTTTGTTTCACAATTACGACATCCTGAGTTTTTTGGGTTTTTTTATCTTTTAGTTTGGTAGGAAGGCAGTGCCTCTGCTGCTTTACAAGCCTCTGAGACAAGGGGGAGGGAGATATACTCAAACTAGAGACTGGCCCCCAAATGCTTACAACAGAGTAGGCTTCCCTAAAGATGACCAAGGTGTGCCAGGCAATGGTGTTAAACCTGACATGTTGATTCAACTCTCCACGTAGCCCATGGAAAGATTTGAACATAAAAAATTAAACCAAATTCTGCAACACATCATCATCATCATCGTTTAACATGTTTTTCCATGCTGGCATGGCTTGGATGGTTTGACAGGAGCTGGCAAGACCAGGAGCCACATCGCGTTCCATAGTCTGTTTTTGACTTGGTTTCTATGGCTGGATGCCCTTCCTAACACCAACCCTTTTTCAGGATGTACTGGATGCTTTTTACGTGGCACATTCACCAGTGCTTTCTACGTGACACCAGTGCTTTTTACGTGGCACCAGTGCTTTTTACGTGGCACCAGCGCCAGTACCTTGCAAGACAACAAGAACCCCTCAAGTGGGAGTGGAGAGGTAGTAGTATTGAGGGTGTATGACTTTGGGCCAGTTTAGAGATTTAAGGTATAGAGAGGACAGACATAGGTATCTTACTGTCCATACTTATATTTGTAAAGTTCTACCAATCTAATTGTTTTAATATAATTAAACCATTACCATTCTGAATTAATCCTTTTTTTTTTTTTTTTTTTATCAAGCCTGAAATGATGAATGGCAAAGTTGAGCTTGGTGGAATTTGAACTCAGGGCACAGAGAATCATAACAAATACTACAGGATATTCTATCTGTCACTCTAACCACTCTACCAGTTCACTGCCAGGTCTCGTTTCACAGAATGGTAGTTGGGGAAACAGCCTCTGCTCCACTGAAGCCACATTGATGGTATTTTGCGTAAATGGAAAACTGTGTGGAAGCCTGTCAGTTTGTACCTGTAATTTAATGGTCCAACTTTGTTACATACTGTGTCATGAAGATTCTATTTGAGCATTACAGTGAGAACATGTCTGTAGAATCCTCAGCTGTTTACATGTGAATACAATGATCAAATAATTCAGTTGACTGAACAGTTGGAATGCTCACTGTTGAAACTCATGGAGGAACCATTTATTATTATGCTTATTATTATTAAATCTGAGTTCAAATGCCGCTGGAGTCGACTTTGCCTTTCATCCTTTCGGGGTCAATAAAATAAGTACCAGTTGAGTACTGGGGTCGACTGAATCGACTATCCCCGTCCCTGAAAATTTCAGGCCTTTGTGCCCAGTATAGAAAGAATTATTATTATTATTATTATTATTATTATTAAGGCGGTGAGCTGGTAGAATCATTAGCACATTGGGCAAAATGCTTAACAGCATTTCATCAATCTTTTCATTCTGAGTTCGAATTCCACCGATCCTGATTTTGCCTTTCATCCTTTCAGAATCGATAATAAAAAAAAGTACCAGTGGAGCACTAGGGTCGATGAAGTCAACTTATCCCTTCCCCTGAAATTGCTGACCTTGTACCATAATTTGAAATCATTATTATTATCATGATCATCATCTCACCTGTTTCAATCTGAAAACTGTAGCTATGCTGGGGCACCATGATTAAATAGTATTATTATATTAAAACAATTATATTTAGTATTTCAATTAAATGATATTTTATAAGAATAAAAAAACCCAGTGAAGATTAACAAAATAAGTCTTACTAATTACACATACACACGTCCAGGGGTTGGTGGGTGTAGGTGTGTGCGTGCACACACTAATCATCACGAGTTTTACATTCATTTCTCCCATGTTGACATGGGTTAGGCAAGGCTTTTTGAGATAAGCCCTTACTTGTCTTCACATGACAAGCTGCCCAACTTTCAGTTTATGCAAGGCATAGTGTTACTGCAGTCAATGCAAAGGCATGTGAAGACACATGGCTTCTATTCAGTTCCCATCTGCCAAATTTCACCCACAATGCATTGGTCAATCTGAGACAATGGAAGATATTTTTCCCATGACACCACACAGTGACATTGAACCCAAAACCTTGTGATTGCAAAATGAACTTCTTCACCACACAGCCATACAAGTGCAGACACACACACGGATGTATATCTTCTGTTGTTGTATATCAGTAAAAGATTTAAAAGTCAGCAAACAAACCATTAAACTGGTCTTTTCAAACAAAAGTACTTTGAGGTACATTCTTCCACCTGAATGATACAGATATTAAGTTATCCCTATCATAAATGGAGTAAATTAATGATTGGCCCATTCAAAACTGAAACTAACGATGTTATAGCTTACATAATATGATTTAATTTCTAACATATACACAACACCAGAAACTTAATGAGATTTTATTATATCAACTCCAGTACTTGGTTGTGCCTTTTTTTTTTTTTAATGAGCTCTGAAATGATGAAAGGTTTAGCTAACCTCAGCAGAATTTGAACTTGGATTCTAAAGGATCATAAATACCATAAGGCATTTTATATGGTGCTCTCACGATTCTGCCAATCCAACAGCTAATGTAACAGATAATTAAATTACATGAAGCATAATCTAATTTTAAAAATATCTTTAGAACCAGCAACCACCTTCTATTAGGAAATATGGTAGAATTCCAGGAAATATTGCTGGAGATAAACTACTGGACTTTCCAATCTACTGTTGGTATTTTGCTGCATTCCTGAGCGGGTCACAAGTAACTACCAAGATATACAGGCAGTAACCTTGTGGGAAGGTTGCCAATCTGTTCAATAATAGCTTGTTCAAAAGGGAGATATCTATCTCACAATCTGATTAAAGCTACAAAAAAATTGGAACGAAGCTACAGCCTTGTAAACAATAATGGTGGAGATTTGTGAAAGGATTAGAAAGGTGGGAAAATAGGGTTCCAGCAACACCAACTTCAATTCAAAAGGGGTTGCAAATGTCAAGGGCACTGCTCCATTTGCAACAGAAAAAAAAATAAAACAAACAAAACCCACTGCGTGGTAAAAAGTTTGCTTCCTAACCACATAGTTCTGGGTTCAGTCCCTCTGTGTGTCAAGTGCCTTCTACTATAGCCTTGGTCCGACCAAAGCCTTGTGAGTGGATTTGGTAGACGGAAGCTGGAAGAAGACCTGTGTGTGTGTGTGTGTGTGTGTGTGTGTGTGCGTTTGTGTGTGTGCACGCGCGTGCATCCCTGTGGCTTGGCGGTTCAGCTAGGGAGACCAATGGAATAAGTACCAGTCTTAAAGGGAAAATAAGTGCTCGGGTTGATTAGTTTGACTAAAATTTCTCAAGGCGGTGCCCCAGCATGGCTGTGGACTAATGACTTGAAACAAGTAAAATAGATATAGGAAAAAAAGATAAAATTAAAACTCTGAACAAGAACTTTGTTTCTGCCAGGGTATGGTTAAATTAGATTAAAAGGCCTTCCTGTTATGACCATCCCACTTTTTATTCAGACGGAGCATACCAATAACTTATATTAACCAATGTGCACTTCTGTTTTCTAATTTGGTATGGTGTGATGAGGCAGATTTGGCAGCTATTTCTAGCTGGTTGAATTACAACAGAGGTTCCCTTGTTACTGTTTAGTCCTGATTGGCCCCAATAAAGCTAACATTTGGTCAAAGGCATTCTCAGCATGACCATCTCATTTTGATATAGGCACAGTGTATCTATGACTACATTATCAATGCTTATTCAATTTTTTAAGCTGATAGTGAGATTAAAAAAAGGGAGATTAGGCTGCTATTTCCAGCATGTCAAGTGATTGCATTGCGTGGCCCCTTCACTGGCTTGTCTGATCAGTCATAATGATGCGAGAAAATAAGCTGAATCAGGAATATAATTTGTCTTAACTGCACAACTTGGTACATATATACCATAACCAACTGTGCAACTTGGTACATGTATCATGTTCTCTGACAGAGACATCAACAATGACCTCATGTTATAATGTATAGTTTAGATATGAAACCATGTTTAATGTAACCTCATCTATATTGAGTATCAACAGGATGACTGCTGAAAGGTGACAGGTATACAAAGTGGAACATGATTGATGGCAATCATGATGATGATGATGATGACAGTGGTGGTAGGAGTAGTAGAGGATTGTGATGGAGTAGATAATGGCAGTGGTGGTTGTGATGGTAGTAGTTGTAGGAGAGACAATGATGGCGGTGATAGTGATGATAAATACTGTTTAGCCTCAGGCCAGGCCTGATAAAGCAGACTTAAGATCAAAAAGGTTACAGCTATGACTATTTCATGTCTTATTCAGACAGTGTATATAGGACAATATTATCTAATGTGTCAATTTAAATAAATAAAAAATTTGGCTGTGGTGGGAGAGTTAGCTGCTATTTCTAGCAGGTCAAAAGGCTACATAGAGGCTTCTTCAGTGGCTCATGCAGTTGAAAATTTGCTATTGATGTCCAGATGAGAGAGGTGATGGTAGTGTTGGTGAGGGTAGATTCATCATCATCATTTAACGTCCATTTTCCATGCTGGCATGGGTTGGACGGTTTGACCAGAGATGGCAAGTCAGAGAGCTGCACCAGACTCCAGCCGTCTGATTTTGGCATGATTTCTATGGTTGGATGCCCTTCCTAATGCCAACCACTTAACAGAATGTACTGGGTGCTTTTTACATGGCACCAGCATGGGTGCTTTTTACAGGACACCAGCACAGGTGTTTTTTTTATGTGGAACCAGCATGGGTGTTTTTTACATGGCACCAGCACCCATGGGGTCGCCAAGTAGTTTGCAAGACAAGAATGTCTCAGCTGAGAGAAGTGGTCATGTGCAGGCGAGAGGTTGAAGTATCTTACGACAGAGGAGATACTTGGCAACCCAGTCAGATGTCACAAAGTAGAAGAGAATACAAGGTGTGCATGTTAACAGGAAATGATGCATCAGTGTAGAAGAATGGAGCAGGGAGGTAGGAGGTGGGGGTACTGTTCAGTAGAAGTTAGTATTTTGACATTGACTTGAAACTGTGACATTCTATTAATAGCTTTCAGCCAGTGCTGAATTAACCATTAAGCTCATGTTTAGGACATCAAGGGGAAGGGGGGGGCAGGAAAATGGTAAATGGTTTACAGCACAAAAGAAATCACTTTAAACTTGCTACAATAATATTCAAAATGGTTTATATGATTGGAAATATAATTTTGAAGTGTTCATGGTATCAGTGAGGATCTGATCAAAGACTTTGCAATTTAAGAAAGTAGGAGAAAAAATTTTCAAATATAAATAAAGTGGAACTATACAAAATTAAACATTACTATCAGTTTTGTTTCATTTTGAAAAATTAAATTTATTTTATGGCTTATCATTGTTTATATTTTGAATTAAATATACATGAGGGTACCAAAATCTTTCAAGTGTTTAAGGCCTCTATGGGTGTTAATCCGGCCCTGCTTTCAGCCCAATTCCCTCATCAGCTCACACAAAAAGCACAACATAAACATAAGAAACAAAACATCCTGGCTAGCAAACTGCTTTTAGGTTACCAAACCTATAAATAGTGTGTTTGATGTAATAAATGCAGAGGAACAGCAAATGTTGAACTCTGACCAAGTCCACCTTACTTTCCTCTTCTCTGGTAACCACCTGAATTTGCAGGGGTACAGAAATAGATTGGATGGGAGGGCAGTGTAACATGTCCATAATGTCATACTACACCTCATATGATGTTGTCATGTGCAACATCTGCAACTGTACAGAAATAGATGACACACCATATGAGTTGTCAATATGACACTCAACAAGCCAATGACATGATGGATCTGAGAAAATAGAACCAAGTCATACCTCATGATTGACCAAATACCTGTATACCATATAAGTGCTCAATCAGGGTTGACTGAGGGTGATAGCAGGTAAGCGAGGAGTTGATGATGGACAGCAGCACAGGGAGGGGTGAGAGGGTGCAGGTAGGAGGTGATTGGTGGAGACAGTACGTGGGAGAAGAAAAGTAACTGAGAAAGCTAGGGGAGTGTAGTATGGTTCCTATTCTGCTTTCAGGTGATAGAGGAAGCTGAATCAATGAGGGAGCTTCTATATAGCTGCTTAACCTGCTAGAAATAGTGATTACACCTTCCTCAAATCACATGTTAAACATTTTTAAAACGGTATTCACTGGTTTGGAAAAAGAAAAAGACAGATTTGCACAATCAGAGCAGACCTTGTGATCAAACTCACAATATACACATAAAAGAAAGAAAAAACAAAAGACATGATGGATTATTAGCAGCAATACTTACCAAATCCATTAATCGATCTAATTTGCAAATTTCTGGTGGCAGAGAAACTAATTTGTTGTTATTTGCCAATAAAACCTCCAACATAGGTAATTGACAAAGAAATGCTGGTAACATGGTTAGTTGGTTTCGACTGGAAGTAGACAAAGAATAAACTGAAGTTAGATCATTTGTAAGACACTCATTCTGATATAAATATTCTATTAGAACTCACAAGGAATTCCATCATGAATAACCCTTTTGGAAACCCATTTACATATCAACATGTCTGTCATCATTTCTAGTTGGTTCTAGGCAACAAAATTTCCAATTTTAAAATATTCATATATAAATTGAAAACCTTCACAAAATTATGTAAAAATAATTTACAGTGACAAAAGCAGTATTAATATCCAAAGGCAATCTTTAGATCCAACTTAATGTGGATATTTTGTTAGAACAAACACTGCGTTATTTACCTAGAGAGAACCTCTCATATGAACTCATGGTGAATAAAAGCACTCGTATTTATATCACTGACAGATGAGAATTGCCTGCTACAACCGCTGGAACAGCCAGATCATGTGATTTCACCTTGTTTTGGGCTCCTCAGTAACAGATGTTCAGTTGCGACATAACAGTCAAATCCCAATGTCAACTATATATACAATTTCAGTGTCTTTTCAGGCACTGATGTAGCAAACAGCCAGCAGGCTTATTAAAAATTAATAGCAACAGAAGCATTATTAATACCAAAATGCAATCCTTATCTCCAACTTAATGTGGATGTTTTGTTAGAACACTGAATACTGCATTATTTACCTAGAGAGAACCTCTTATATGGACTCATAGTGCTTTTATGCACCATGAATTTTATATATCGTTGACAGTGAGATTCAGCTATTATGTTGCTACCAGACGTCTACCACTGAGAAGACCAAAATCACATGATTTGGCAGTTCCAGTAGCTGTAGCAGACGATTCTCATCTGTCAATGATATAAACATAAGTGCTTTTATACACCACAAGTCCATATCAGAGCTTCTCTCTAGGTAAATAACGCAGTATTTGGTGTTCTAACAAAACATCCACGTTATGTAAAAATGTTTTATCATGATCTAAACATCAGATTAATGGCACATAAACATTACAAACACCAAATTCCTGGCTAGCAAACTCCCTGTCAGGTCAACAAACCTATAAATACTGTGTTGTGATATAACAGCAACTGTTGAACTCTGACCAAAGCCACCTTACCTTCCTCCTCTCTACCAAATTCTTATTTTCAAAGTTAACTGACCCCACAAAGAGTATATATTTCATAAGAAATATCATGACAAAAGGTTTAAACTATAAACTTACACGTCATCATATTTTATAGCTACTCTTTGACCTTTTTCTAAATATTTACACATACATCCATAGTTTTATTACCATTTCTCCTCATTTACTGTTGAACAGGTTTACTAGTTTACACATACGTGTGTGTGTGTGTGTGTGTGTGTGTGTGTCTGTGTGTGTTAATTTAAATGAGATAAACAGAAATTACATAATCTGCTGACAGTGTGAGTGTGTTAATTTAGGAGATAAACAGATTATCTACTGATGTGTATGGTCAACCAACATCTGTACATGTGTGCGCACACACGTACACACACACACAGTTTATTTATAAATATGATCTATGAATATTACTATGGCCATTTATTGAATGTAAATCTCTTAACATGTCTTCCAATAGACATTGAGGTGGGTTGTTCAACCTGCTAGAAATGGCAGCCAAATCTCCCTTAACTCTTCTGTTACCATATTTCTGTTGAAGATACGTGGCTAAGTAGTTAGGTTATTTGGCTCATGATTGTAAGATCATGTGTTCAATTTCCAGTGGCAAATTGTGTCCTTGAACAAGACACTTATTTCACGTTGCTCCAGTCCACTCAGCTGGCAAAAATGAGTTGTACTGTATTTCAAAGGGCCAGCATTGTCACATTCTGTGTCATGCTGACTCTCACTGAGAACTACGTTAAGGGTACATGTGTCCTGGAGTGGTCAGCCACTTGCACATTAATTTCCCAAGCAGGCTATTTCATTGATTGGAACAACTGGAGCACTCATCATGACCAACAGAGTGCCAGTCACATCATCAGCCACACCATATTTCTGTTGAAATATACTGCTTTTATTTCTATTAATTTTGAAACTAATGAACAATTTAGTAAAATAACTTAATCATTATTAAGCAGGTGTTTGGAATATGAAATGTTGATGGAAAGTTTTTAGAACCTAAACATGAAGTGTGTATCATTGAACCAGAGGTGGTGGTCATGGATGTGTTGGTATCAAATTGATTAAATCATATGCTACTTTCTTCAAAAAATGGAAAGGTATGATACTTTAGTGTGTACCTTGGTTTTAGAATAGGTACATTGTGTCCCTGCATGCCGTAAGAGGCAATTAAAAAGGGTTAGCAACCAGATGGACACCTGGTCACAAAACACCACTTCAGGAAAATTTCCCAGGATATGCCAACATGGAAAAGTGGACAATGATGTTGGTGATGATGCTGTGATGGTGGTGGTGGTGATATAATAGTGATGATGATGATTGCACTGTCTGAATGAACGATGAAATAGTTACAGCTGAAATGTATGATAAGTTTACTAGAACAGGCTGACCTCGAGCAACCAATCCACCCACCACCCATCGTTCAGATGAGAACTTGTTATCACAATCATTTGTCTGAACATTTAATTCAAGTCTAGAACCATCCCTAATCAAAACCAGCCTTTCAGATATTTCCACAATCCACAATTTGTACCTAACAGACATCTAGGAAATATAGGCCTGAACATTTCTACAATTCTGCTGCCAGATCTAATTTAGTTTTTGAAAAAGTTAAAACACTAGAAACCTGCCTAACACCATTAGTCATGTTTTAATTTTAAACATATCCTAATTTTAGCCATATCCCATAGGCCTATTTCCCATCCTTAGACTGCTAGAGGGGTGGTTCTATCCCTTCCTTCCCACCCCCACCTACCTCATTTTATATCAATGTTTTAATGTCTCTCTCAGAAACTGGTTCAATGTTGAAGCAATAAAACTTTTCAAATAAAGAAATACATAAAAATAACAGTTTCTCTTAAAATAACATCTTTATTATTTATATTTATGGGTTTTGTGGACAATAAAGAAAACATTATTATTATTATTATCATCATCATCATCATCACCATCATCATCATCATCATTAACAACAACAAAAATTGTAAATCATTTTCTTTTTTGCAGTATATGTTGCTCTTTTTTCTTACTAAATTTTTGTAGCAAATTAGCCATAATTTTCAAGAGATTTTACATGTTAAGTTACAGCTAAAGGAAGTTTTTTCCTAATCAGATTGCCTTGGCTGGTATGCATATGTGCCAAGATTTAAGTAAATACACACACAAAAAAAAACCTGTTAAAATTATAAATAAATAGATTTATTTAAAAAATAAATAGATTTATTTAAAAAGCAACTCATATATAGTGTTTTCTAGAAAATTCTTAGATTTCTTCTACTCTGCCATTGATTGCATCACATATATAGTTACATACACACATGTATGTGTTTGTATAAATATATACACATACACACACATATATATATATATAGTTAAAGTGGATCATGCAATGAGTTTTTTTGGTTATGTTTCAAGTAGGAAATAATATGGCTAACATCTGTAGAGAAGGAGGGGGAGAGAGGGACATGGGCAAGGTTTTTTTTAAATAAATTAGTAAAAACAAGGCCAGATCAAGTGGCTGGAGAGACAGGGAGAGGAGTAGACAGTCTGTGTATGATGATAGCATATTGTGAGACAACTTGATAAATCACTTGTGCTTCAAATTACAAGTATTACAAACATTTTCACAAATACACAAATGCTTGTTTGATTATTGCCTATTTTTCCATACTAGCATGGGTTAAACAGGGTTTTATTTGAATAAGGATTTTATATCCTAATGCTTAACTGTTTTCCAAGTAAGTGATTGTTGTATCCCAGCTGTCTTTGAAAGTGCAGTGTGTCCAGTCACAATGTCAAGATCAATATCGTTTGTTCAAGCTGTGATAAGTGTGGAATATCAACATTCATGTACATTCACACACACACACACACACACACATACACAATGGGTTTCTTGCAGTTTCCATTTAATAGAGTCATTCACAAAGCATTCGTCAACCTAGGGCTATAGCCGAAGACACCAACCCAAAGTGCCACGCAATGGGACCAAATTTGAATCCACATGGTTGCATAACAAACTTCTTAACCCCATGGCCATGCCCAAGTGAATACATGTAAAACCATAGCTGTCACTCACCAGCATGTACCATGCTTTCACTAAATGTTTCAAGTGCCTGTGTTGTCACAAGCAGACATAAACACCTTGTCAGCTCTCCAACAAATTGGCCCAATAGAATATAAAAGATGTGACAGCTGGAAGGATAAGGGCTTGCACCAGCACTAGGCTACGACTCCTTTCAACTGAGTTGACTAAAACAATATGAAATGAAGTACCTTGCTCAAAGACACAACATGCCTCCCCATCCAAGAATCAAAACCATAACCATACGATTGTGAGCCCAACAGCCTAACCACTAAGCCATGCACCTTCAGTGCATGCACACGTGTATTCTTTTTTTTCTGGTTTCAGTCATTGGGTTACAACCATGCTGGAGCACTGATTCATTCAACAGTTATAGTCCCTTCTATTGATGCTAGTATGGTTACTTAATCTAGTAGCCATTTGATCATGTTTATCAAATAACTGAATTCACCTATACAGTAATGTCCCTTTTAGGGAGTTACTAACTCTATAGAGAATAAAAACAACAAGGAATTTACTCTGGTATACACAGATACATGGACTTAGACACACAACAATGAACTCCTGCAGTTTCTGTCAACCAAATTCACTCACAAGGCATTAGTCAACTTGAGGTTTAGGTAGGAAATGCTCAAAGTGTCACACAGTGAGATTGAACCCAGAACTAAAAAGTCATGAAGCAAAACGTCCTAACCATGCCTCCCACCAGTAACTGAGGCTCTCTTCCATAAATAGATGCCTATACACTCTAGATACTTCCTCTACCTCCTGCTTCAACATCTGTCTTCTTTAATCACTCAGATTAATATGTTAAGGGATTTAAATATAGTTTGCAACAGATCCAAACACGCGCGTGTGTGTGTGTGTGTGTGTGTGTGTGTGTGTGTGTGTGTGTGTGTGTGTGTGTGTGTGTGTGTGTGTGTGT
>JAOPUL010004744.1:81842004-81852729 GCA_027564515.1 Octopus rubescens
AGAACGTTAAAGCCGGAAGAAATGTCGCTAAACATTTTTCCCGGCGCGCTAACGATTCTACCAGCTCGCCGCCTTTCTACCAGCTCGAGATAATGACATCTAATAGTTCGTTTTCTTTTACGGCTGAGTGAAAAGGAGGGGGAAGGTCCCATGACATTCATATACCTACCAAACTGATGTTCAGTTTGAACATCAGTAAGTTGATATCAGCAGGAAAAACATAAATGGGGAGGGAATTGCAGAGATCTGGTACAGTGGAAAAGAGTGGACATAGTGGTCAGTGAGGGACACCTGGGTGTAAAACACAATAGGAGTGAAGAGAGAAAGAGGGAAAGAGAGAAGTGTGGTCTTGGGTGATGACAGGTATACAAATTGATAATTTAGAAGTGCAGAAGCAGTTGTAGTAGTTGTAATATTATAGAAACACCACATGTGAGTTATGGCTTGGTGCAGTGATCCTCATAATGAGGGTCAGAGTTCAGAATATTGAAGTGATGAAAGGACTAAATACTAGCTGGCACTTTTGTAGAGTACTCTACCATTTCTATCACACTAACCCCTGAATAATAATGATGATGATGATGATGATGATAATGACAGGATGATGCAGGTGATGGTAATGATGATATTGACAGTGGTGTTGTGCTGATAGTGATTATGCTGGTATTGATGGTGATGGAGGTAAATAAATGATGCTGGTGGTGATAGAATGGCAATAGTGGTAAAATATTGGTGGTGGTGGTGGTGGTGGGTGTTTGGGATTGGCACCAGGCCACAACTTGACTGGGTCAACCCCACTCCTTGACTGACAGATACATGTTTCATAATCCCAGAAAGATTTAAAACAATAAAGTGTATGGAGGAGGGGGAGGAGACAAACATCTCAAGAAGTAAAATATCAATTTAGAACAAGTAAACAAAAAAAAAGGCATTAAGCTAGAAGAGTGATGATGTTAATTAAATCCTATCCCCAGATTAACTGGACAAATTCACAGTTTCATTAACAAAACATCTCTATTCCCACCTCAGTCTAATCAGCTGTCGAAAACATTTACCTTTATCAAATACCTGCATACCACCACCGCCCCCTTGTAACAGACTATATGTCCACTAACACACACACCTCCTCCAAACCATACCCTCAATACTATCAACATTAAAATCCCTAAATGATCAGGTGCTGCCCACTGCTACCTGCCACTGCATCTTATTCTATCATTTGAATTCTCAAACGATCTATTAACCTAATCCTCTGTTAATCCTCTACTTATCCACACACACTACAAAGTCAGGCCAGGATAATTAATTAACAATAACAACAACAAGGAGATTATGAGGAAGGGGACTGTCCTTTTAAATCAATTACTTGACTTACTCCTCAATTTATCAAGGGAAGTGGGAATGAAAGCCTAGATTAGAACTCAAGATAAATGATCTCAAATACAAGGTAGTTGTCATCGTCCTCCTCCTCCTCATCTCTGCCTTTGATGAAGATATCTCAAGCACAAGGCCATACTTTAAGTGGCGAGACTACCTGACTTGTACTTCTTTTATCAATGCAGTTCATTCTGATCATGTCAACATCCCTGGTATTCAAGCTCACAATGTTATGGAAGAGATGTAACAAAATACACCAAAGCATTTCGTTTGATTCTCTGACAATTCTGCCATCCACTGCCCTCATCTCCACCATCTTCATTATCCCCCACCAACATGATTATCACTGATAGATGTAGCCATATTAAGAACCCCCCTCTCCCTCAGGTTATTGATCTTTTCATCAAGTAATGGCAGAATAAGAAAAACAATTAGAATTAATGACAAGAACTACAACAACAAAGTAGAAGTGCCAACTGTTCAGGGATTCTAAGTTTTGTTGTTGTTGATAATTGGGATCATCTACTGTCTTGGACACAACAGGCATACCAAAAGTAGTTGCAATGTGTGAGAGATGATATAGAAGGAAGAGAAAGGCTGTAGAACTGGAACTGAAACAGAAGGAAATCTTCCAGGAAAATGTTTGAAAATACCACAGAATCTTTTTTTAAAAACAAGAAAGAAAATTATTTTTAAAAAAGCAACAGCCAGACAGACACAGTGAGAGACTTGAAAACAGCATGCTTGTGCAAGTGCAGTCAGTCAGTCAAAAACTCCACAGACCGGATGCCAGAAGTTTTCAGGGATCATTAGGAGATAAATGTGCGCCATTTCAGAGTACCAGCGCCATCACTGATGTGAGGCCCCACCCCTTGTTTCAACTGATTAGTATTTGACCTCAAGTCCATTTCGGGATTGTCACCTCTCCAGCCAGGATTCATCATTCCTTTTCAGCCATATCCAATGGCTGGCCCTTTCAACTGTTGCCTGGATCTCTTTCAAGATGGCGTTTGCTCGCCGATATTGGACATCAATTGATATCAGCCACCATCTCAGTCTGGTCCCAATAAAACCCATTCATACAACTTCTACAGGGAAGTGTACTACACCCCAACCAGCATCTATACAGTGTTCTAGTGGCGTCTCATAACACTCGTCTTTCCTAACCTGGGCTGCATCAAAATTGTTTTTGCGTGGAACAGTTAATTCAACAAGGTGTATTATCTTATGTTCCTCATACCATATTGTCATATCTGGTTTCTTCCTTGTTGATATTGGAAAGAGGCATTCACACCCTACAAGATCTGCTGCTACCTCCCATACTCTATCCCAGTTCTCATCATTCAGTTTTCTTCTGTTTTGAGTAACCATCTTGACCTTGATGGACAAACGTGATAAACCATTTACTGCCGTCCTTCTGTGGTTTCTTGTCACCATTAATTGCTTCCATCTGCTTCTTGGTGGCACTACAAAGACTTTTGAGGACCTCATTGTACTTCTATATATACCTTTCCAATACCATTGAGAAGTTAGGTAGAATATGCTTTAGCATGCCAACTTTTCCGCATCTACATTTGTTGCCATTCGCTATTTTCCATCTCAGCAAATTGTGTGGGGATGGCAGGACATCATAGGTGGCTTAAAGAAGGAAACTCAACTGTGATGTGCTCCACCTCCAGATCTCATCCCAACACACCTTTCTTTCAATAACCCTTTTATTTCCATTTGCTGAAGGCATTGAATCAAATACACCAAATATAACTTGCGTAATCATGTGTATATATATATGTGCATGCATGTGTATGCGAACGTCTGGGTATGAAGGTGTATGCATGTGTCACAGAGAGCAGATTGCAATGCGTGTGTATATGTTGCTGCTGTTAATTAGTCGCAGGTCATGTTGACCCATGAAACCTATTACCAAAGGCATTCCATCCATGACCATTTTGACTTTTTCCTATGTGTTCTTTTCTAAGGCAGTGGGGTGTGATTTGAGAGAGATTAGACTGGTATTTCGAATAGATAAAGCAACCAAGTAGAGGCTCTTTCAACAGTTTGGCGATGTGTTTGTTGTGTATGTGTTGACGATATATATATATATATATATACACACACACACGCACATGTGTGTTTCTTAATGTGTGTGTGTGCATGCATGCAGAAATTCACAATGTACATGTGCCTGAAGGAGGGGAAGTGTATTCAGGTAAAACACATTTGATGTATTGATACATCATTGATAAACAGGATCTGAAAACCAATTTGAATTCTCAGTTGCAGCTGTTTCCCTTATAATAACCAAGTTGGATGAACACCACTGCTACCCACTACTGTTTTCTCGGTAAATTTCAGGTGTGAAGCCTAAACAGTTTGAATCTACGAGTGTGGGTATGTGAAAATGTATGTGTGTGAATGATTTAGTGCACGTGTTTATGAATATGCATGAATGTATGTGTTCAATGCAAGCATATATGCATGCATGCACACAAGTGTTAATGCATATTTGAATGTGAGATTACATGTGAATGCATGCATGTATATCAATAAGTGCATGTGTACATGCATGTATATCAATAAGTGCATGTGTGTGCATGCATGTATGTGAATATGTGCATGTGAGTGAATCTGTGAATGTACATGTAAATGTGTGGACATGCATATGAATGTGCTTGTGAGTGATTCAGTTGCATGCATGTGTATGCAAAAGTGTGCACATGTGTATGTACATATGCAAGAACCTGTATGCATGTGAATATGAGCACATATGTGAATGTGTGTGCATGAATATGTGCATGAGAGAGAGAGAGAGAGAGAGAATCAAATAATTCCTAATTTTTGCATTTACCAAACCCTGCTAGAAGAGGTAGGACAGGCTCTAGAATGTTTGTATATTTAATAAGGATCGTTTGAGCGAGTGCATATTTTTTAATTCAAATGCATCTTCCTACCACTTAAGAGTGAAATGGATGTTAAGACCATCATCATCATCATCATCATCCTTTTGCCAAGGTACACAATGCAGCACAATGTCTGTGACAGTTCTAAGATTTGAACTTACAAATGTGGTCAGTAGTTCATTATCTGAACTTCATAAGATACAGCCAATATTACATAGATGAGACATCACAACACTATATATGATATTCAAGCATTTTCAAGAACATAGGTGATACATATAAAATCATGAAGGGAAACCTGCTCATAGACCCAGTTCACTAAGAGCTACATTCTTACACTGATATTCTTCCAACAATAACCATAGTTATTTCTAAGGCAGTTGCTAACCATGCACAAGACACAAATATAACCCCGACCACAGTACTATTCACATATATAACAGTAAGATGCTAGTTACATACATTCTAGGCCACAGTCAAAGAAAAGTCACCTACCTAACAGATTCACAATCATGCACTCACCAAATCTCCACTATAATTACTGGTACACCAATACTGTATGCATTATCTTTTCTAAGTTTACAACAGTTCCTGCATCTCTAAACAAGCAAGCTACCTAGAACTATCCCATCGATGTTCACCCACCTTACCAGATTCTGCTACTACCTTACTCCAAAAACCAACATCAAATCCTTTACTCCTAAAACACTTTCACAGCAAAAGTTTTCACTACAGACATTCCACAGTAGCAGAAATTCAAGCTGGGGTGGTCGTAGTTAAGTTGACATTAAGTAATTATGTTGTTGAAACCAGGGCTGATGAAAAGCAAAATCAACTCTAGTGGGATTTGAACTCACAATGTAAAGGAACTAAGCTACAAAGACTTTGGTCCCACATTCTACTGGTTCTGCTGTTACCCACCAAATTTTTAAATAATAATAATAATAATAACAATACTAATAATAAATATATTAATGCTAATAATACTAAATACTACTACTACTACTACTAATTAATAATGATAATTATCATTATTATTGTCATTTCACTTCTCAGAGCTCTCGATTTCCCTTTCTCTGGCTAATTCTGTAAGAGCAGACAACAACAAAGGTCTCACAGGGTTTTCTTCCACGATACGTAAAACATCCAAGAACCAATCTCAATAATAATAATGATTATTATTATTATTATTATATAAGAAAAGAAGATAAGATAAGATGATGTCAGTAGACGGGTTAGTGTTACCATTTGGTGAAGTAATGAAGGACAGTGAGGAGAATGGATACAAGTATTTAGAAATACTAGAATTTTGACAAGATCAAGGAGATTGTAATGAAAGAACTATTTGAAAAAGAACATCAGAGAAAACTAAAACTGGCGTGAAAGACAAAATTAAATAGAAGAAGAAACATGATATTAGCAATAAATACGAGACATGAAGCATGGATTCTAAAATGAAATAAGGAAAAACTCTAATATATGAACAGTAAATTTGCAAAGGTGCAGAAATTGATAACAACTGATGGGATATTACACCTGAAAAGAAATATTCATAGGGTTCACCTGCCCATGAAAATATGGCAAAAGAGGTCTGGCAAGTTGTAGGAAAAGAATAAGTGAAGAGAGCAATCTGGAATATGTAGTTAATAATTCAAAGCCCATTGTTAGTTGATGTAAAGATCTGTTAGGGGATCTTGTCTTGCAAGTTACTTGGTGCCAATGCCACCCACAGAAAAAGCACCCAGTACAATATGTAAATTGGTTGGCATTAGGAAATGCCATAGAAACTATGCCTAGGCAGACATTGTAACTCAATGCAACCCTCTAGCTTGTCAGACCCTATCAAAGTATTCAACCCATACCAGCATGGAAGGCAGGCGGATCACACACAACAGGTTTCCACAGTCTGTCTACCGAATCCACTCACAAGACTTTGGTTGGCCCGAGGCTATAGTAGAAGACACTTACCCAAGATCAATGTAAAAACTGTACCTCTTACTCAAAAGTTTAATCGAATACCTATGACTGTCAGATCTCTTTAGGAAAAAAATTTCAAATATGGAAATATACAAGGTATATTAGTGAATAATGAAAATATCAAGCAAATAAATCATAAAAATGGTTTGCTAAAGTAACATAAAATGTTTGGAGGCTAACTCAGAATTAATTGAAGGTAAACTGTTAAGAAGATTATGTTAAACATCAATAAACAGTTTATTAGCCAGAACTTTAAGTAAATAGATAAATAAATGACCAGATGAATGGATGGCTAGAAGGGAAGAGAGAGAGAAAGTGATGACATTTATGTTCAGGTCAATTAGACAAATTGCAGCTACCATTATGTTGATGGTGATTCCTTAATCAGTAGACAGAATGTTGTCTGGATATAAGAAGAGCTTAATCTTCTTATGAATATTATTGGTAATTGGATTAAGAGTGGTGGGTGGTGGCAAGAAAGAAGGTAGAGGGTTGAGCTTAATAAATGCCTTGCGATATTTAGTTATGTCCATTTATGTTCTGAATGCATATAGCCCTGGGGTTAGCTTCACCTTTCCTCCTTCCTGGGTTCAATTTAATTAACAATACCTCTTCCCTATAAATTTGCGTCTGCACTCCTTTTCAAAAGGCAACCAATTGGTTGTCTTTTGAAAAGGAGTGAAGGTTCTATTTAGAGAAAATTATGAAGTTGTGGGGTTCATGCCAGATATAGATCCTACTTTTCCAGCTTGCAGAAAGAGGAAAATCTAGGTTGTAAACCCAGTATACTCCCAAGGTTTTTCCAGTTGCATGTGGCCTAATATAGTACAATGTCCAACCAGATAGTCACCTCATCAAGTATATTACATGTAGCCAAATCATAAATGTTCATCATATTGATTTCATTAAAATTGTGCCATATGGTTAAATGTTAGCTTATAATTTGGTCTCACAAAATTATAGTGTATGTATTTGTATGTGTCAAACACATACAAATACATACACTAGACAGACAAATAGACAAATGGGTACATACATATGCATGTATATGTTGCCTGTGTATATATCCATGGTTTACGGAGAGAGCATGTTTCATTACAATTGTGTGGCAGTAATCAGGAAAGCAATTAAGGTAACAGTCAGCGTATTTCTATGACTCAGTTCTGTTAAAAATATGATATTGCTGATAATACAGGGTGTTTCAAAACTGGTACAACCATAAGGACAAGACAATAGAACATACACACAAGTGAACTAGATGCCAAAATATTAGGTAAAGCAACACTTAATTCAGGCTCACCATGATATAACAGTTAAAAGTATTATGTGCTACAATCATTTATATAACAGTTAAAAGTGTTAAATACTAGTACCATTTAAGTGTCCATTCAATCGTGCCATGCCAGCCATGGCAGTTTCCAAAGATGAATGTCTGTTTATTGAAATTTTAAATAAATTTTTTAGTGTAAATATTTATTAAATGTTTTGTATGATCAACTTTTTTTTTCTTTACTTTTTTTTTTAATTTGTATCATTTTTTGTCTTTTGCTTTCATCTGAATCATTGTACTCTCCATCATTAAAAAATGTCATACCTGATCCAATACATTTTAATGAATATTCAAATCAGTGGTTCTCAGCCATTTTTTACCTATACGTGTCCCTGGAGAGGCCGGGGTATGTTGTATCTTCCGTACGCCCGAAGTACTCGGGATAGGCATGATGGGGTAGGCAGGCCTAAAGTGCTGAATAGCGGCAATAAGTATGACCCTGTCTCCCTTTTACGATGATGGGGGGGTGTACGGATGATGTTACGGCCGATAGTCGGCACACAACAAGACCTACTCCGATTGATTCTTATTTTACTTGGGTCGACCCTCATAGCCATTCAATGTTTTTAAAATCCTATTGTATATTTAGAATTAGATATTATAAGGAATTGGAGTCCAACCCATGCTTGCATGGAAAAACGGACGTTAAATGATGATGATGATGAATTGTATAAACAAAAAATATTGTTAAAATATTTTGTGTATTGCGGAAATATAATCAGTTTATTGCACATAATTTTTAACAACAAAATCTTATGTGGACCCCAGTTGAGAACCACTGAACTAAATGATATGAGCACATAACACTAATCC
This sequence comes from Octopus rubescens, assembly GCA_027564515.1. Lineage (NCBI taxonomy): Eukaryota > Metazoa > Mollusca > Cephalopoda > Octopoda > Octopodidae > Octopus > Octopus rubescens. The sequence goes on from JAOPUL010004744.1 coordinate 81,850,399, forward strand.
TTCAACCACTACATGTTGTTGGCCTTTAGTACAGTATTGCTAACTCACTAACAGTTTGATATCAAATTCACTTGCATCTACAAACTATATATATACCCTTATCCTTATGATGCATCATTTTCTAAATACCCTGTACTATTCTCACGCAATTATATTTGATTTCTTTAGTGTGGGTATATATTTATTGCAAGTGTTATTACTTATCCACACTTATTTACATTTCAGCAACTATGTCTGCTATGAAAAAATGTAAGCTGATAGACAAGAATCAACATTTCAATCCTGCTTAAGAAGAAAAAGAATTCCTTGTAACTAAAGATGAAAATATATGTGTCTGATCCGTGATTCTTACATTAACACTGAACAGTTCTTAGTAAAACACAAGATGTACAACGAGAAGTATCCATTTCTCACTGCTGTCCAATCAGCTAAAATAGTCAGCCTAAAGGCCACAGGAAGAATTAGGAGCAGGTAATAGCTTCTTCTAAGATGGATTAATTACCAAGGAGAACATTATTCAAGGTTTTGTGGATAGTTGCCATGGTGAACAAGTTGTAGTCGGATGTAGAGCTCATCATGACATGCTCTGAAGTTCATGTTGTGGAACTAACAGATCACATGAAATTAAATCTGCTGAACAAAAGCAGTTCTTGTCTCCACCAACTGTGACTGATCATCTCTCATCATGCATTATGAATGTGAATGGATTATAAAGAAGGGATAGAATGACTCTCATAGTTGATAAAAATACAGATACTCGAGACAATATGCATAAAAATGCAGAACTATCAATAAAGATTTCATAGTGGGGAAACCCAGAGAAGCCAGTTTAAAATGCATCATGGAAGCCATCAAGAGGGGCTTCCTGTTCAATGTACATTCTCCCTGACACCAATTAGGAAAACATGGCAGTTCTTCAATCTTATATATCTGAGGTTGCAGTGAAAGATGTTGCTGCTATTGTTAACTACATCTGTGCACACACGCACACACACGGAATAATCAAAAATTCTGTAGACTGTTCAATGAATGCAGCATGCAATATGGGAAGTTAATAAGTAAAATGGCTGTAAAAAAAAAGGATCCGTGTAAGATCAGGTCTTCCACTTTGTTCAGCCAATACATGCATTCATATTGGGACAAGGAAACATACCAGTCAAAATTATGGTATTCTCATTAAACTAAATGTCAAAGAATGGTTGGAACACCTGGCAGGCAGATCTCACTCTTCATCTTCACAAATTAAACTTGAAGTGAGCATCAAGGGAAAGACAATAATAATGGCCATATTTACACCAGTGACAACATTCAAAACTAAACTTCAAGTCATGAGTGGTCACTCACTTTGAGAGACTCCAATCTTTACAAAGGTATTCAGCTTTTCCAACACCCACATAACTTTATCAAATCAGTAAGAGAGGAAATTTGAGAATCACATCTGCCATTTCAGACCAAAGGAAACACTTTCAGAAGATATCATTTGTTAATATCAGATAGAACTGACAGAAATACGAATGACTATCAACATCCTGAGATATTCTGGGTAGATGTTCACTGGAATTGAATCTAGCAAAGAAACTTTTCTCTCTGTTTGGGTCCATAAACTGTTGTGAGCAAGCTTTTCTATTGTTTAACCCTTTAGCATTCACATTATTCTGTCAGGAGTAATGCTTATGTATTCACATTGTTTTGAATTAATCATGTAGCTTTGAGATTTTGATGAGGTAACTGTTAATTTTTAAAATGATATTGTAAGGTTGGTGTGAGGGGCCAGACCTGGCCAGTTTGAGCATAAAACAAGTAGAATATTTTAGCCGGATATGGCCAGTTTAAATGCTAAAGGGTTAAAACTATTTCAAGAACACGGTTGCACTTGTCAATAAGCCTCAAGATTCATCAAAGCAACTGTAACTGTTGTTTAACCAGACTTTGAGAAACGCAGCCAAAATGTACAGACACACTGCTTACACTAATTACAACACAAAATGTACAGACACTTTATCTTATAGAGATAGCAGAGTGTAATTGTTTGTTTACGTGTGGTGTGTGTACGTGCATTATCAACTGCACATATTCAATGTATGTGTTTTGTTTGTTCGCTGGTTTGCTACGGTATAGCGCCTGGCATAGTGAACCGGCGAACAAACAACACACATACATTGAGTATGTGCGGTCAATAATGTTTGCAACACTATCGCTGCTTTTAATTCGCTATTGAATCATCATCATCATTTAACGTCTGTTTTTCCATGCAGGCATGGGTTAGACGGTTTGACTGGAAACTGGCAAAGCTGGGGAGCTGCACCAGACTCCAGTCTATTTTTGGCTTGG
>JAOPUL010004744.1:81852829-81866381 GCA_027564515.1 Octopus rubescens
TGTGTGTGTGTGTGTGTGTGTGTGTGTGTGTGTGTGTGTGTGTGTGTGTGTGTGTGTGTGTGCGTGCGTGCGTGCGGTTCTATTATCATTATTAGTAATGAAGCCTGGAAAATAATGTAAATTTTTTAAAAGTGACCTGAACTAATAAACTTGATGTAACCACTTTCTCTACTTTTCACAGAGAGGCTAAAATTCTGTGGTTATCAAAAAAGGTACATCTTATATTGCATTATATCTACATGTGTATGTATATGTGAATATGCATATCAAACTGGTGTTTATAAATGTATACTGTGTAATTTTGTTTATATTAAATAATTTGTTCATAATGTTTTGGTTAATTATCTGCACATAAAATCAAGATGGGAGATGTTGCTATGTCAGACATCAGGGTAAAGATCTTAATTCCACACAGATAATATAAGGAATTCCAATGAGACTGGTAAGTATGTTGTAAAGGTAAAATGATTAACTGTTTCACAGCAAAATTAAATTTCATGGTTATATCAGTAATGATGTTAAATAGCTACCAAAAAAAAAAAAAAAAAATAGAATTGGTATTTTCTGCAAGTGATGTTGCCTCCTCAACAAAAAGTAATTTAAAACATGACAATCCTCAACAAAAAAAACAGATTGGTGTATAAAACTGCTTTTCACAGTTATGGGTAATTACATTTTGAGTGGATAAATCTGATGTTCACAGTAAAACAGTTAATTAGAACAGAGAGACATTTTTACCTAATTTAGGAGAGAGGAAACTGCATTATATGTAAATGGTAACTTGTGAACCATGTAAGCAAGAGATATGTGGTTCAAATTCTAGCAATGGGTTCATTGCTCTTCTATAACCACTAATTAATGTTTTCCAATCCAAAGGGAAATTTCAATAAATTAAGAACTGTGTACGGCAGTCAGTTCTTTATATAAATTTATGCCACCGACTCCTCTCTCTTAATTCAATTTATTTTTAATTTCTGCAAATTACCCTTGACTAAAAATATACCTAACACTTTTTCAATATCTAAAAATGTACTGACCTGCAGGCTTAGTTAGACTGTATGATAATGAGGTCAAATAGATTAAAACCTATGTCCATAGTTATCCCTTACCTACAAAGATCAGACAATCCTTAAATAGGTAAACTAGTCAGAGATATTGTTAATCTCTTGAAATTATTTTCCCTTCTTCCTTGAAACATCACTAACAATTGCCACTGGATTTTGTTTTCTGTTTTCAACCAAGAGAGAGATTTCAATAAAGAGTTTGTTGTGTCTAACATCCACTACATCAATCTATAACTTCACTGTATGGATGCAAATATATTTTAAAAAGGGGAAGCGCAGAGGAGACATGGTCTCTACAAATCACTGCATAAGCAATCTGGCAAGGAGAGTCGTCACTGATATAGAATAGAGGACCTCTTTCATGCCAGTGCAGACAATCTCCATAGTTTCAGTGGCGCAATAATATACACCTGCTCCATGCTAAAAAGGTAGAGGATAGGAAGCACAGCTAACCATTAAAAAAAAAAAAAAAGAACATGGTAAAAGCATCAAAAATTGTGATTTGTTGTTGTTGACTTATGATCAAAGGCCTTCCAACATTGACCATCATGTCATTTTGTATATCAGGGTCAACAATGATAAACATATCTCTCTTTATTTAAAATATTTGAGTATGATCATAGGAAGATTTAACTGCTGTTTCTGTCACTGTGTGCCAAATGATGAAGGATCCCAGCAAATTGCTAGACACTGTGAGACTCTTTCAACCCTTACCAGTATAGAAAAATAAACGTAAACTGATGATGGCATATACACACACACACACACAATCATCATATATCCACTTTCCATGCTGGCATGGATTATTGGATGGGTTGTCACAAGTCAGTCATTTCTTATTGAAAGCTACTGTTCCCATAGACTGGTGCTCATATGTGTCACTTGGCTTGGTTCTACAGCTGAATGTTCTTTCGGTCACCAACCCCTTTACAGTGTACTGGCTGGTTTTGCATGCACTATGCACAAGGTTGATCCATATGCTAGAAAATACGGGAACTGTGTGGATGTGCACTGATGCTGAACAGAGAACACTGGCACAACAATTCTGAGTAAATCAACATTTCTTGATCAACTAAAAATTGTTAATATCTTTCTAAAGTGAGTGAATCCATGTGACTATTTATTTTAGATAATTTATAAGCCAATACAAGGCCACATACTGTGGTGTGCGTGGAAGAGAGTACAAATATACATAAATACTCATTGAGGAGAATGTAGATGTGTACCTCCAATCTATATGAGACAATTCATAGCAATGTGGAGGGGAGAGAGAGAAAAAATTTTCCACCATAATTAAAACTGAAACCAGCTTCCTTTTCAAATGTAAGAGAACGAAGTTCATTAAACCACTACAAGGCCATCTTTTGACTTTTTCCTGACCACCACTAGAACTTCCACTTCAGAGTAGATGGCTTCTGTTTTATTTTTGTACTCAGCGACCTATCTACCATTAGCTAAGAACCAAACACTAAAATTTAACTTGTGTAGCTGACATTGGATACTGAAGTCGGCAGAAGTACACACACCTCCTCAACTATTATGGTAATTCCTTATCTCACAATAACATTGAATCTAGAGATACAGAAAGTTAGATACAAACACAGAAACACATACAAAGACAAGACAGGACATGCACATATTGAGACATTGTCAAAGAGACAAACACACAAGAGATTGACAGGCAGAAACAAACAATAAAACACACACACACAGGAAATCAGACAGACAGACACATACATTAGTATTGTGATATAAATATATATATATCCACCCAATTCTTATGAAAGGATTTATACCTAAAAGGACCAAGTAATTGTTGAAAAGAGTCCCAATAACCCCATAACCATGTAGATCACTGTTTCTCAACCATTTTTTACCTATGGACCTCCCTTTCATTCCTATTTTACTCAGATGGACCCTCCTAGCCATTCCATGTTTTAAAAATTATATATTTTTATAATTAAATATTATTAGGAATTGTATGAAAAAATTGTTAAAATATTTTGCAAATTATAGAAGTATAACCAATTCATTACCGATATGTTTTAACAACAAAATCTTATATGGACCCTGATGTAGATGAATCCCTTCATTTAAATTATAGCCCTATTTGAAACCCCCACCATGTTCTTAGATAGAACCATGTTGAACACAGAGAAGAGTGGTATATGGAACTTCATAAATATATTCAAAGTGAGAAAGCAACAATAATAAATAGAGTTGTACAAGGCTGTGTTGAATAAAATATATATATGTACAATGATATTCAACACATTCAGTCACACTTGAATGTGGAAAGACCTTTCACTACAGAAATAGTCTTGGGAGAAGTTTCTCCTCTTAGACAACGTGTGGAAACACATTAGGCTATGAATGATGTCATCATGAGTGCTTTTTATACATGGCACCATCATGAGTGTTTTTTTTATATGTGGCACTATCATGAGTGCTTTTTATATGTGGCACTATCATGAGTGCTTTTTATGCGTGGCACCATCAGGAGTTCTTTTTATACATGGCACCATCATGAGTGTTTTTTATGTGGCACTGGCACAGGACTCCAAACTCTCGATGAGAGTGCTCACCAGGCACAGGATCCTCGCGGGTGTGCAGCCGACATAGGATTCTCGACGCGGGTGCTCATCAGAGGCACAGGACTCTCGACGCGGGTACTCAAAAGAGGCACAGGACTCTCGACGCGGGTGCTTTTTGCACTCTCAACAGGGCTGCTTCTTGCACTCTTGACACAGGTGCTTTTTGCATTCTTGGTGCAGGTGCTTTTTGCACTCTCGGCACAAGTGCTTTTTGCACTCTTGGCACGGGTGCTTTTTGCACTCTTGGCACGGGTGCCTTTTGCATTCTCAGCATGGGTGCTTTTTGCAACAGGACTCTCGAAACAAGGATGATTTCTAAAACAGGCACAAGGCCACAAATTTGGAGGACTAAATACTACAAACTATTAGGTCTGACATTCTATTGATCCTGCCAATAATAATTTCTGCCATTTCATCAGGTACACTACCATTCCTGCCAACGAAATATTGGTTTCAAATTTTTGCACAAGGCCAGTAGTTTTGGGGGTGGGGATAAGTCGACTAAATCAACCCCAGTGCTCAACAGGTACTTATTTTATCGACCCCAAAAGGATGACAAGCAAAGTCAACCCTAGCAGAATTTGAACTCAGAATGCAAAGAGACAAAATGCCACTACGCATTTCGCCCAAGTATCCTAGCAATTATACCAGCTCATCGCCATTTTCCCCTCAATTAAATATTGCAATGTCTTTTGTTTGCTATTCAACTGTTCTCTTTGTAACAACAACATTTGTTTCTAATTTAAGCACAAAACCAGCAATCTGTGGAGGAAGTTGTTGGTCAACTATATCAACTCCAGTACTTGCCTGGTACTTTGTCTTTCATTCTTTTGGATCAATAAAATAAAGTTGGCCCCAGCAGGATTTGAAATCAGAATGCAAAGAACCAGAAGAAATGTTGAAAGACATTTTGTTTGATGCTCTAATCATTTCTAACATAGAGGGCCTGAAATTTGGGTGGGGACCGGTATTTTATTTGACTGACCTTGGAAGGATGAAAAGCAAAGTTGATTAGCAAGATTTGAACTCAGAATGTAAAGAACCAGAACAAATATGGCATGGCATTTTGTCTGACACTTTCATCAACATCAATTAACATGTTTTCCATGCTGGCATGGGTTGGACAGCTTGACAGGAGCTGGCAAGGCCAGGGGACACACCAGGTTCCATAGTCTATTTTGTCATAGGAAGTGCATCCAGCTGTAGAAACAATGCCAACCACTTTACAGAGTGTACTGCCTGGTTTTTACATGACACCATCACCAGTACTTTTAATGTGGCACCAGCACCAGTGCTTTTAATGTTGCACCAGGACCAACATGGCACCAGCATCAGAATCTCATGATTCTGCTAATTCATTGCCATAAATTTCTTATGATTCGTGTTTCAGAAGAATGTGACGTGATGTTCACACGACTGCTAACATCTGAAAATGATTAAAGGGAGACATTCACTACAGAGGCCACTGACATTATAATTAGGTGGACAAATTACTACAGTGGAGGTGGTAGTGGTGGTTGCTGCCATTTCAAAATTCCCTCATCTCACCAATGAGGAACAAAAGCTGACCTACCTACATACATTGTCATGTGACTATCCACTAACTAGATATCAAAATAGATGTCATACATCTATAACTTATATTAGAGTTTGTATTTTTTTTTGTACCTCCTATTTGCTGTCTATCTGCTATTTCTAGTCTTGAATCCCATTCTTTGCTGTATATATCTTGTATGTTACCTAGCAATCCTCCCTTTCCCCACACCTTGCATGCCCCCTTCTCCCTAACCCGCATTTCCCTTCTCTCTATGCTGTATGTACACTGCATGTACCATCTATATACATTACATACAACTTGTGTGTATGTATACAAGAGTGGGCAAAAGTAGGTATACAGTTGTTTGGTTGAAGCATTCACTCAAAGTCCCCAGAAATCAAAAGAGAGGGCTTCCAATAAACTAGGGCAACTCCCACAGATCCCTTAGTCGACTAATGAATCGCTTAGGTTTAAAAAAGAAATAGAGAAACGAAAAAAAACATTCCATTCATATTAAACAACTGTATACCTATTTTTGCCCACCCCTGTATATTACATGTAACTAGTGTGTTAACCATAATTAAGTGGACAGATGACTTCAGTGGATGGCATTTCATTCATTCTGTTAATGAGGAACAAAAGCTGACCTAACTATTTACAGTCAGGTGACTGCACATCACACATACATCTATAGTTTACTAGGATGGCCCTTTATAATATACACTGGAATTCCTGGATAATTAAACTGAACAGCAAAATATAAGGGAAAGCTTATTGTGTAGTTAAATACAATGATGACCGTATTTTAGGATTAGAAAGAAAAATGAGACACTCAATTGTGGGGGTGAGGTTAGCGACAACAAAAGAGAAAGGAGGGCATCAATGATGACAATACCTAATTTAATCGCCATGATCACATTGTAATAGATGCCATAGTCAAAGTGTTTCTGTATATGTTATTACCCATCTTTAACCCTTTAGTATTCAGATTATTTTGTTATAAGTAAATTTTATTTATTAAAATTGATTTGAATTAATCAGGCATTATCTTGTAGCTTGAAGATTTTGATGATGTGATTGTATATATTTAGAATGACATTGTAGGGTAGGTGTAAGAGGCCAGATCAAACTGGTTTGAACATAAAACAGATAGAATACTTGGGCCGGATATGGCTGGTTTAAATGCTAAAGAGTTAAATGTCAGTTTTACAATAGCCACCATTGAATGGATAATGGGTCCAGACACCAAACTTTCTAAGTTCTAATCTAACTCAGTTTCATTCTTGTACCTTAGGCCTGCCTTAAAATCTAACTAAATAGTCTCAAGCCTCTAAATGATTATTTAACCTGGTAAAAATAGCAACTAAGTCTCCTTCAAATCACATCCTACAAACTTAGAAAAAAAGAGAACACATTGAATAGTATGTTCCTGGGTACACTGTGCCAATGAAAAAGACTGGATGGTCACAGTTAGTATAACTTTGATCATGGGTCTATTCTGATTAGAGCAGGCCTGGGGTTAAACAATAATCAGCTGAATTTTGAAGTATTTAACAAAACTTTACAAATCAAATTAGAGCAAAACAAAAGCCATTCAATACAAGACACAACACAATGACATTTTTATTTTGATGGAGAATCCAGGTCTTGGGGTTTTAAATTGTAAGCATTCACATTAAATTAGTCAAACATCATTAGATGCTTCATCGTTAATAATAGAGTTTAATTAGGTATTCATAATGTCTAATTCAAACACCATCTCCCTAGCAGGTCAAGTGACCACATACAGATTTCACGCACATGTGCATGCATGTGTCAATTTGAAGTGTTTGATTGTGTGTTGATATGATATAGTTTATCATTGACACTTTGTAGAGGCAGCTATTTCTACAGCTGGGACCTCTTCCAGTTGCCAACTCTCATCTCTGTCCAAGGAAGGTAATACCTTCCTATATCTATTGAACAACAAACATCCTAGACATACCTAGATACAAAGCATTGAACAACTCATGCTTAAGAAGAGCCAAAACAAACTTCTTAACCACATGGCCTTGTTAAAATAATTTATTTCTTTGTCTGGATTAGAATATATAATTCTTTCTACTCTAGGCACAAGGCCTGAAATTTTGAGGGAGGAGGTTAGTCAATTATATCGACCCCAGTACTCAACAGGTACTTATTTTATCGACTCTGAAAGGCAAAGATGACCTTGGAGGCATTTGAACTCAGAACATAAAGCTGGAAGGCATGCTGCTAAGCATTTTGTTTGGCATAACGATTCTGCCAGCTCGCTGCCTTAATAATAATAATAATCCTTTCTATACTGGGCATGAAGGCCTGAAATTTTGGGGGAGGCGAGTAGTTGATTTTTATCGACCCCAGTTCGTAACTGGTACTCACTTTATCAACCCCGGAAGGATGAAAGGCAAAGTCAACCCTGGTGGCATTTGAACTCAGAATGTAAAGTTGGAAAAATTGCCACTAAGCATTTCTCCCAGTGCAGTAACAATTCTGCCAGCTCGACGCCTTTAATAATAATAACGATAATTAAGAGGGTCTCTTTAGCTTTGGCTGGCAACCCCCTAGAGATGGTGCCTCAATAAAAACACTGGTGGTTCTGACACCTCATCAACACTAACCTCTTTATGAGTGTAATGCCAAATAAAAATCCTCACAACTGTGTTCAGGAGACCCGAACCCCGAGTGAAGGTCTCTCGCACAGCAAGGGGGGACCTGGTCATTATTCAAATACTGCTACAAAAATTGGGAGAAAATGGACTCAAAACGATAATAGAACTGTAATGGAATGTTATTACAGAAACGAGCCTACCAAAATTGGAATAGGTGTACTTGGCACAACATCCAAAATGCTACCTAAAAGACTGAAAGAAATTGGAATTGAAACTCACATTGTCAACCTGCAGGAAAGTACCATTTTATATTCTGCAAGAATCTTAAAAAAGATTCTTGAGATTTAAGGAGACGTTGTCACCAAACCTCAAGATCAAATGCCTGCTAAATAAATTAGTATGCACTAGTATAATAATAATGGTTTCAGATTTAGGCACAAGGCCAGCCATTTCAAAGGAGGGGTTTAATCAACTACATCGACCACAGTGTTAAACTGGTACTTATTTTATTGACCCCAAAAGGATGAAAGGCAAAGTCAACCTCAGCAGAATTTGAACTCAGAATGTAAAGAAGGAAGAAATGCCGCTAAGCATTTTTCCCAGCGTGCTAACAATTCTGCCAGCTTGCCACCTTAATAATAAGAAGAAGAACAATAATAATGAGCATTTGTGTTATCATCAAGCGGAAACATAACACATCAAAGGTCCAATACAACAACTTCATTAAATAACTATTCACTTTCTTTAATAATTCCCATAAAAATTTAATATGGGTACCCTACTCCACAGCTGGGAAGAAGGTATTTGTAAAACTCTATTGAGTAAAAGGGTGTTAAGCTACAAAAGTCTGAGATGCAGTACTTCAAATAAAGAAATAATGTGAAAATGGCAATTACCTCAAATTGAGATGTGTTAATACTTGTAAATGGCCCACATTTTCTGGAATAGACCGGATCAAATTATGGTAACAATTTAATCGTTCTAATGACGCATACTCTCCAACTTCTACTGGAATTTCTGTGAAACGATTTTTAGAGATGTCTGCAATGAAACAAAAGTAAAAGAAAATCAATAAGAATGAAGGAAAAATGGAAAAGTAAGTCTGTTACAATGACAATTGGAGAATACTGAAAGAAAATTTGAATGATTGAAAATTTTAATCCAATACCGATATTTATTATAAGATCAAATAAAGACAGTGAGCTGACAGAATCATTAGCACATGAAATAAAATCCCACCAAGGTCAACTTTGCCTTTCATCCTTTTAGGCTCAATAAAGCACCAATCAAATACTGGAATTGGTATAATCAACTTGCTCCCTCCCTTCAAAATTGCTGGCCTAGGTTACATCACCAAAAATTATACCTTTTGATACACCTGTCCCACATTCTAACAAAATCTAAATTCTATGAAAACCTTTTTGATCTTACTCCCTGTAGTTGCAGTTTGTTGGGTGGAAAACAAATTTTTCTACCAAGTTCCCAGTCCTTACGCCCCCACCCCCTTCCTAGTCTATATGTCCGTCTGCCCCCCGATCTATAGGTCTCGTCCGTCCCCGGTCTATATGTCTCGTTCAACGCCTGTATGGTGCCACATTAAGGAGACAGTGATGGTAATGATGATGATATCAGTGGCACTAGAGCACAGCAGAATTATAAGACTTTAATTACAACCTTGCTATCAGGGAAAGAATTTCTTGAGCTATATTATACAGAATAGGTTCTCTTTGAGAAAATATACTCAGATTTAATCAAACTCATCAACGCAATGGAATCTGGTAATATTTATCTCAAAAAAGAAAATAAACATTAATGAATTTCTACAACATATATTTAATTAGAAGATTTTAATAAATTGAAAACATTTTTAGTCAGAAATTCTTTAAAATAAATACATACATAGAATTTCTGGATCGGAAAAAAGAAAAAAAAATCATACCAAGTTTCCTTAACCACCAATACAAGGCCAGAAATTTTAGGGAATATGGTTAGTTAATGAAATCACCACAATCCTTAACTGTTACTTTATTATATCAACACTGGAAGGATGAAAAACTAAGTTGACCTCATTGGAGACAAGCTGGTTAGTCCACATTACTCCATAAGGAGTATAGGGCCAGTTTCCCGGTTTCTCTGGAATATATATTCCTCCCTGGCAGAGACACTGGTGCATCACAGGATTACTCATTTTTACCAGCTGAGTGGACTGGGGCAATGTGAAATGAAGTGTTTTGCTCAAGAACACAATGCATTACTCAAGCCAGGAATCAAAACCACAATCTTACGATCATGAATCCAACACCCTAACCACTAAGCCATGTATCTCAACTGGAGACACGGAAGGATTGAAATTCAGAGTGTAAAGGACCATAACTCAATACTACAAGGCATTTTGTCCAATGATCTAAGGATTATGCCTAAATAATTTCTAATCTAGGCATGAGGCCAGTCATTTTTATGGAAGTTGATTAGTTAATTAAATCAACCACAGTAGTTGACTGGTACTATATTTTATCACCTCCAAAAGGATGAAAGGCCAAAGTTAACCTCGGTGATTTGAACTCAGAATGTAAAGAGCCAGAAGAAATACTGCAGGGCATTTTGTCTGACAGTCTAAGGATTCTGCCAACCCACGGCCCTAAATAACAACAACAATAATCTTCCCATGCATTTTAGTGGGGAGAATCATCAATTAAATCACTGAGTGCTTCATTTCAGTTTACTTTATCGACGCTGGAAGAATGAAAAGCAAAGTTGAGCTTGATAGAATTGTAAGTGAATGAAAATATGCAATACAAAGACAGCTTGTCCAATGCAGCCACTGCTCCTAATAATCATTATCATCATTATAATGTCCATTTTCCATGCTGACATGGGTTGGACAATAATGGTTTCAAATTTTGGCACAAGGCCAGCAAATTTGGGGAAGGGGGCAAGTCGCTTATATCAACCCCAGTGCTCAAATGGTACGTATTTTATTGACCCTGAAAGGATCAAAGGCAAAGTCAACCTCGGTGGAATTTGAACTCAGAATGCAAAGAAGGATGAAATGCTGCTAAGCATTTTGGCCAACACTGCAATTATTCTGCTAGCTCGCTGCCTTATAATAATAATAATAATAATAATAATAATAATAATAATAATAATCCTTTCTATACTAGGCACGAAGGGCCTGAAATTTTGGGGGAGGGGAGTAGTCGATTACATCAACCCCAGTTCGTAACTGGTACTCACTTTATCGACCCCGGAAGGATGAAAGGCAAAGTCGACCCCGGCGGCATTTGAACTCAGAACGTAAAGTCGGAAATATTGTCGCTAAGCATTTCTCCCGACGCGGTAATGACTGCCAGCTCACCGCCCTAGTGGTGGTGTTAATAATGATGGTGATGATGATGATGGTTGCACAATCTAGTGTGTGAAAAAATGAAGTTTACTGTTTTAGGGGTCAGGCTCTTCATGGAGGAAAGAAAAATTCAATAAATAAATAAGTAGAATCTATGATATGGAATGTGAAACAATTTACAGTTATGTATTTCATGAAAAAGAAGACAAAACTTTATTATTTTTTTTCAATTAAAAACTAGATTTAAGGAGAGAAAAATATACAAAAAGAAACAAAAAACATTTCAGTTAATCTCACCTTCCATTGATAACAACCCGAAGTAATTTGCATATTGCCCAGCCCATAGCCTTTGCCCCCGGGCCCATGGACCAGGGTGTGACCATTCTCAACACTACAGCATAGTGTTTTATCAGGATCAAAAGAAGTGCTTTGTTTGGTGAGTGTTTCTTGCTTTTTGGCAGAGATGGGGCAGCCGGTGGTGGAATCAGTCTGCTCCACCTCATCAATTTTCTCCATCAGTTCGTTCTTGCGTGCCAACGTTTGTTGATTAGCGAGTACAACAGGTACAAACCACATGTGTTGGGCCATGTCATGAAACAATCGCTGGACAATCTGTGGTTGCAGAGAGAGAGAGAAAGAGTGAGAGAGAGAGGTGGGGTGTGAAAAATCAATCGAAAAAGATCAATGAAACATGGGGAAAATAAGTAGTTTAAAAAAAACTATATATATATATATATATATATATACATCCAAGTGATTAGGTGTCTGCTGCTGACGAGGTGAAAATTATGCTGAAATCATCTACCAATGTCAACGAAGTTTCATCTGTTGATATAATCTGTGCTATTTAACACTAAACACCTATATGAGATGATTTCTCAGGACGATTACTGAAGCTTATGGTGTTTATAACAACACATCCAAGTTAAGATGGACGTGCATGCATATATATATATATATATATATACACGTCCGTCTGACTACCAATCACCTGTGTGGTGCCACGTAAAAAGGACTCATGACGGTGTCATGTAAAAGCACTAGCGTCGAGAGTCCGGTGCCGATGGCACCCAGCACACACTGTAAAGTGGTTGGTGTTAGGAAGGGCATCCAGATGTAGAAACCAAGCCAAGTCAGACTGGAACCTGGTGCAGTCTCCTCCCACCCTGCCAGCTTCGGTCAAACCGTCCAACCCATGCCAGCTTAGAAAACAGACGTTAAAGGAGAATGATGATGGATGATGATGATATATATACATAAATACGCACGCATGCACGCACGCACGCATGCACACACACACACACACACACACATACATACACACATACACACACATCATCATCAACAACACCACTGTTTAATATCTGTTTTTCCATATTGGTGTGAGTTAGCCAGTTCTGCAGGAGGTGATGAGCCAATGGCCTGTGCTAAGCAGTTTCAATCCCTGCTAAAATACAGTTCATTATTTTCACTCAAATCCGTTGATTAAATTTTTTTTTATTCGTTTATAGAGTTTAGGAGAAAAAAAGGCCGATATATACAGAAAATAATTTCTATATTTGTTAGTTGGCAGAAAATTCATCATCATCATTTTAACATCCCTTTTCCCATACTTGAATAGGTCAGATGGCATTTATTGAACTAGATTTTCTGTAGCTGGATGCCTTTCCTATCGCCAACCCTTATCTATTTTCAAATAAGGTGGTACTTCCCCATGGCCAGACATTTTCACAGAAGATTGGAAATGAAGGACGACACTACTTGCATGACGGTGACACAGCTATCACATGATCGTCAAAAAAAAAGAGATACACTTATGATGAGCTTCCATACAGTTTCCATCTATCAAATCCATTCACAAGGCTTTGGTCAGACTTGTCCAGGGTGGCATGAAGTTGGGACTGAACCCAAAACCATGTGGTTGGGAAGCAATCCTTTTTAACCTAACAGCCATTATGTTAAAACTGCTCTGAGGACCCATAAGTCCTAGATTTTAATTTTCAAATGTTCATATCCTCCAAGAAGACGAAAACAAAAAAGAAAAAAAAAAAGGAAATTCTTTCAATGGAACATTAAAAAAACAACAACAACAACACACACAAAGTTTTTAAAGAATAATAAAACAGTATACGTACAGTATCGAAATAGTCTTGATCCAGATCTTTAGGACATGCAGGGAGAATAACAGCCAATAAATGTAGAGCAATAAGCCGAGTTCTCAGGCTGCTGATTAATGGCAAACCTTAAAAGAGAGAGAGAGAGAGAAAGATGGGAATGGTTAAATCATCATCATCATTTAACGTCTGTTTTTCCATGCTGGCATGGGTTAGATGGTTTGACTGGAAACTGGCAAGTTGGGGAGCTGCACCAGACTCCAGTCTATT
>JAOPUL010004744.1:81888746-81903913 GCA_027564515.1 Octopus rubescens
TGTAGAAACCAAGCCAAAAATAGACTGGAGTCTGGTGCAGCTCCCCAGCTTGCCAGTTTCCAGTCAAAACCGTCAAAACCGTCTAACCCATGCCTGCATGGAAAAACAGACGTTAAATGATGATGATGATGATGATACATGGAATGGCTATGGTGGTCCATCCAAGTAAAATAGGAATCAAAGGGGTCCATAGACAAAAAAATGGTAGAGAAGTACCAATCTAGAGTTATAATAAACATTAACGTGTCTCATCAGTAATTATTTGCCCTACAGTTAATTGCCTACAGTCAAATTATATTTATAGCCATTATTATTATTTAGTATCTTTATTTAATCAGATATGCCAATTTTGCCTATTTGATGCATTCTTTGCTGTTTAATTAAATAAATGACATGGTCATGGCTTGTATGTCTTCATTCATAGAACTGCTGCATCAGGGCTGACCTGGGATTAAACAACAATAGCAACAACAAGAACCAGTATGATCATTCAACTTGCTGGTAGTAGTGGTGAGGAAATACTGACCATTGTTTGCATTCAGTGGTGGTAATTGGGGAAAGAGGAAGGCGGCGGGAGAGAGAGAGAGAGAGAGAGAGAGAGAGAGCAATAAGTAGTGATGTTTTAATTGTCCAGAGGCAGATTGCATCATCATTTGTGGAGTATGTAGCTATGAAGTTTTAAAATAAGACATCAAATCCATAGAAGGCTCTTTTGACCAATAAAGGACAATATTATCTCAATAAGAGATTTACATTCTGAATTCAAATTCCACCACGGTCAACTTTGCCCTTCATTCTTTCAGGGCTGATGGCATAAGTACCAGTCGGGGGGGGGGGCCTCCCCCAAAATTTCAGGTCTTGTGCCTTAGTAGAAAGAATTATCTTGATAAAATAAATAGATGAATTATAAGAAAATAGAATCTTTTCTACTGTAGTCACAAGGCTTGGAATTTGGGGAAAGGGGGCTAGTCGATTACATCAATCCCAGTGCTAAACTAATATTTTATCAAACCTGAAAGGATGAAAAGCAATGTCAACTTCAGCAGAATTTGAACACTATGTATAGACAGGCGAAATTCCACTCAGCATTTTGTCCAGTGTACTAACAATTTTGTCAGCACACCACCTTAACAATAATAATAATGATTTCTTTTATTGCCCACAAGGGCCCAAGACACTGAGGAAAACAAAGGACAGAATACACCCCCTCACCACCACCACACCACACCCAAAAAAAAAACGTGTTGTGAAAAAAATGAAGAGAAATACTTCTTAGAACTGGAAATAGGAACTGTATCTCTGATTTAGTTTACTAGGAATTACTAGCATTCTAGTGTTTGAATACCAGTTCAGAGATAAATTAATGGATGTAAGAATGAATGAATGGATGGTAAGTAGTTATTGTGTAGTTTCAAGTCAGCCTTGATTAAGCAAGCCAAATGGTCAAATGTTTACCAGCTGTAACCATTGCATTCCTTGTCCAGGTACCCAGGAATATATCATGCAATATGTCATTTTCTAAAACAACAGTGTGTAATTTGAGATTTTACTGCTATTTCTAGCAATTTGAGTGAGTGAGTAGACAGTGATATGACATTAGAGAAATCAGAGTAGGTTAAAGTGAAATTGCTGAAACTTCAGCACAAAAAATTAAACTGAGAAAAGACAGTGTTTAGGGTGAGGTTACACCCCACATCTAACTGAAAGTAGGTTGAAATTTTAAGGAGTGTTAGTGGCTGAGAGTCTCAATGTTGCAACATTCTCACAGATTCTACCAAGAACCATGGTGGTTCATTTTAGGAAAAACAGGATCTGTGAAACCAGGTTTCACTTCCAATTGGAAACATTCCTTTTCTGTCATAAAAGCTTCCAAGCCCCAGATAAAACCCATTAGAAAAGGAATGTTTATCACAACTTTACATAACCCTTGTAACTAAAAATTTCAAACCTCTAGAGAAAAAGTTATTGCCACACACAATTCTTTTGTATTATTTAAATTAAATTAAAATAAGTCAAACACCAAACAAAGTCAGTCAATTATGTTTCAGTTGGAATACGAGGTGTGTTCAAAAAGTATCTGACTACATTTTTTCCAGCCAAAATTAATGCCACACAGGCAAAATCCTTTGGGTGGGAGGTGATGCCACCCTTCCTATGTACGCATGGAAAATTTTTGCGACTGTAGGCTGCGCATGTTGGATTTTCGTTTTCAACCGAACACATTGAGTAGAGATCTTGCATCAAGTTTTGCCAAAAGCTTGGTGATGCTCGAACTCAAACCATCCAGAAAATTCAACAGAAGATTCAAAGAATTTGTGCATTAGGAGAGTGTCAGTGAAATTCGTCCCCAAGGTGCTGGCAGAGCAGCAGAAGCAACACCACATGAAAATCGCTCAGGACATACTACACTGTGTAAACCATGACCCAGACTTCATGAAGACCATCATCACTAGTGATGAGACAGAGGTTTATGGTCTCTGCTCGATGCGTTTGGTCCATCTTGCCTGAAAACGAAAATCTGACGAGCACGCACTACACTTCTGTATACTGGGTGTAACAGCTAGAAACTGATGCAGCCTACCGGTGTGAAAACTTTCATGCATGCGCAGAAGGGTGGCGTCACCTCCCACCCAAAGGATCCTGCCCACATGACAGTTTTGGCAGGAAAAAATAGTTGATAACTTTTTGAACGCACCTTGTATTTATGGCGCTGAAAAATCTCAGGACAGTTTTAAAATAATCAAGAGATTTAATTGATTCAGTGATGTATAATACTTTATCTAATGCTTCTCTGAAACTATATATATCTTTAAAACCTCCTCTGAACCTACAAGTAGCAGCCAAATTTCCCTCAAATCACACATTCTCTTTAGGAAAAAGAAAAGGTGGGGGGATACATTGAATGTGATTCTATGCACACTATTTGAAAAAATAGCCCAGACAGTCATAGATGGAATGCCTTTGACCGTAAGCCTGTTCTAATGCTAAACTCCTCTGAACCAACCAAGGAGCCTCTACATGGTTGCTCAATCTACTAGAAATAGCAATCAAAGGCTCCCTCATACCAAACCTATCATTTTAAAAACAGAAACAACATAATATAATCCTAGACACCCATAAAGCAAGGTATGGTTATGACTGGAATGCCTTTGATCACAGGTCTGTTTAACTCAGCTTGACTGGGGATAAAGCCCTCCCCACTTTCTTTAACCACAAACTACCTGTAATAGTCTAAACTAAACATCAAGTTAATTATAATTCAACATTTATGGGCACTGTCCCACCACTTCATACAAATAATGAGTCAATAAAGACATCAGTGGGAGGGTCCTTACATAGAGACCATCATGGAGATGGTGATGGTCATACTGTTAATGGATAACAATAATAGTGATAATGTCTAAGAGAAGAAACTGAAATACTTCAGCTGCCCCCTAAAACTGAACTGTTTTCTTCAGGTGAAAGAATCTACCGCATTGCTTACCTGGTCACAATGACATTTTTCCAGACTTCACTATACCTGTCTATTTAACACACACACACACCGACACCCCACCACTACCACCCAATGATAATTTCCGTTATAATGATTTTCTGCTTGTTTGTAGTTAGTCGTCTGTAATTATATGTTGCAGTGACAAAGTGCACTACTTTGTTGTTCCTGTGAAAGTGCATCAGTGTAAGATGGGTGCAAAAGTTCGTGGGAGAAGAGAGAGAAAGAAAGCGGAAGATCAGTGAAGTTAGAAGCATTCTGTGTGAAGCAGTGCTGAAGATTACTAATGACTGGCAATTGAAAAGTCAGAAAGGAATTCCAGAGCAATGAAACTCTTTGAATGAAATGATTCTAAATGTTGTTTGGTGCAGAGCCTGGGGAGAGAGAGATATATATAGTATTGCTGTTTGGTGGTGGTGGTGCTGGTGGTGGTGATGCAGCAACTAGTTTGGAAAAAGGGTGAGATTAAAGTCAGAAGGTTGAAAAATACAGATGCTGCTGCAATAACAATAAAAGTAGATTGGAGAATGACATAAGTTGACAGTAAGTTAGGGGACTGAAGATTATTGAAGAAAGACATAGGAGTTGGTGGGTGTAGGTTCTGATTGGCAGTGGGGGATATAGAGTGGCAGGAGAGAGAGATGACAGTGAGTGTGTTGGTTGAAAGAGTGTGAGTGGAGAGAGATGCATATAGTGTGAGTGGAGAGAGATGCATATAGTGTGAGTGGAGAGAGATGCATATAGTGAGAGTGAAGAGAAAGCTATAGTGCATGCAAAGAGCAAGAGATGTATGGCGATAAGGATAAGTTAATAGAAAGTGGTTCAGGGGAGATGGAGATATAATTTCGTAACATAGAAAGGATGGAGTGATCAATGCAAAATGTTATATGAAGGCCGACAGACAATGTTAAAATGAAGGATAGAAGTCAATTGAAGTGGTTCCAAGCAGTGAGAAAGATAACTGGTATCAGAGAAAAGATGATAAAATATGTACTTCTACCCTCATTTAATTACAGCAGCAGAATAATGCAGTTGGCAAGTGATTGAGAGATCAGAGATAGAGAATGAGGAGTGAGGGGAGGGGAAATCTGAGGAGGAAATTAGGTGAAGGGTCCCAGTTGTATATATAAACATTACGCTTCCAAAATATTGTTTTGCCAAAATGCACGGGGCTTCTCAAGCACTGCATATCACCAGTTGCCTGATCCTTTGTTGTCTCCCCCCCCCAGTAAACTCTTGAGATCATCCTGCACCACTTTGTCCCAGTCCTCTGACCTACTGGATCCTGCCAAACCATCCAATCCAGGCCGGTATGGAAGATGGATGTTAAAAGATGATGATGAAAAACAATTTTATATTTTCCCTTCATTAATACGGTTCTGAAAATGTGAATACTTCCATGATTGTTGTTGACTTGGTACTAAACAATACCAAGCCAGTTTTGAGTACTTGGTTGAAGCAAAACCTAACACAAGGAGTTTTCCAATCAAATGCTTGCAGAAGTAACCTTTAGATTCAGCCTATTGAACATATTGTGTACTACTGTCAGACACTACAAGCCTATGATAGAACTTTTCTATAGCTACTCAACCTATTAGGAAATAGCAGCACAATATCCCTCAAATCAAACAGCACCACCTTAAATAAGATCCATCAGCTAATGATACACATCCTTTAAAAGATAGAAACGGCCATGGCTAGAATGCTTTTTTGATCATAGATTTGTTTAATTAATGGTAACCTGGAACTGTACAACAATAGTCAGATATGACTCTGCAGAGTCCATCATGCAGTAGTTGATCATTTGAGGTATAATAAGTCAAAGCATATTGATTCAAATTAAGAAAATGGTAAAATACAAGCCAGAAAAATTATGTCCACATCACCAATCAGAATGGTATTAAGACTACTAAATTTCTACAATTACAATCCTTTTTCTTTTCTTTAATCACTTAGTCCAAGATGGAAGAGCAATAGCCATGACTCTTGCAAGATCCCTGTGACTTCTGGGAAGAAGGGAAAAAGTTATCTTCAAACCAAAGACCTGACACAAATGTTGCAACAGAATGAACTCTGCTGGCTCAGCTGATCCTTGTTAACCCTTCAGATTACTGTCAAATGTAATGCTTATATGTTCAAATTGTTTTGAATTAATAATGCATTATCTTGTAGCCTTAATATTTCAATGATGTGATTATTTTTAGAATGACATTGTTGGGTAAATGTGAGAGGCTGAATCTGGCCAGTTTGAACATAAAACAGAATATTTAGGCCGAATATGGCCAGTTTAAATGCTAAAGGGTTAAACCAAGCAATGAATTAAGACTGCCACCAAACAATAGGAATGATTCCTCCGATGAACTTCCACACAGTTTCTATCCATGGAATTTCAATTGCAAGGCTTTGGTTGACCAGAGGCTATGTAAAAGACACTTGTGCCAAATGCCATGAAGTGGAATTGAACTTGAAGTGACGCAGGACAAAATGTCTATATTAATAGAGATAATTTTCTTTAACTTAAGAGGATATTTATAATGGGGAATGTTGACCAAACAATGAAACTCAATTTAGATTGATATATGGGCTATCTTATATTTACCACTGCATTATTTTACACCTGGTCGACATTCCTAATAGCAGTAACTCAGCTGTGAAATAACAATGATACATTCTTCCATCTCACAGTAAATTACTGTTTCTAATGGAAGTATGTTGGAGAATTCTAGAGAATGGATAATAATTAAGGAAAAGAATGTCTTTCCTAAGGACAGTGATAGTGCAAGCAAAGGAAACTGGTAACAAGAAATTATCACCAAATTACAATACATTTCAGCTGAGCTACTTACTGAAGGAAAAATCTACATGATCACTCAACCATATAGAAATAGCAACCAAATCTCCTTCAAGTTATGTTCTCCCATCTTAAAAAGGGAAGGCCACATTGGATAATAAAGTCCCTGATATACAAAATGACAAGATGCTTTTGATTATAGGTCTGCTGGCTCAAAGTTGACCAAGGACTAATAGCATTTCAGCCAATAAGCTATCACTTTAATATGGCATCAAACCAACAAGCCTTTCTTAAACACCTTAAGGATAGAGTTGTGTCAGTCTTTGGGGAAATTTATTAAGAAGGAAACCATTTGTAGCACATGAGATGTGAAATGGTCAAAAGTCATTCTTAACGTCTTGATTTCATTTAGCTAATGATATTGGCAATGGCTTTTACTGGAATCAATACTTTATCAAACATCGCTGCAAAATGTCAACTAGCTTTTCAATTGTGGTCATATGTGCATGTGTGTGTGTAATAGTGTGTGTAGCAGTGTATTAGCTTGCTTAGTTGTAGCTGAATCAGTAGCTTAATTGATGACTCATAGTGGTAGACAGATTACAGATGAGCTCAACAACATCAATATGTTTAACCCTGACAATAAACCAGTTTAGAGCTTAAATATAATAGGGATGGGTAGCTGACCCAGGAGATTCTTATTAAGATAAGTTGATTTCAGCCAGGAGCCTTTAAATGATTTTCTCTTATAACAAAGCAGATTTGATCAGCAACTCTTTTATCAAAACTATCTTCTCCGAACATTTTATTTTGTGAAATACTTTTCTTTTTTATGAGTTTTTTTTCTTGCTAGTGTTTTATTTTTATTCGTCTTTTCAAAGATTTCTTTGGAAATGGTTAGTCTGACATAAAGTACCAGAGTATCTGTTTCATGAAACCAATTGTATTTCGGTGCCTTTGTAAATATTGAAAGCTACTTCCACTTTCTGATCTCTGTGATATCAATGATTTGTTGATGTTTAGCCCCAGGTCAGTACTGATCAAGCAGATCTACAAACAAAGATATTCCAGTCATGAACATTCTGTCTTTTATTTAGACACAGCGTATCTAGGATCAAATTATCCAATGTGTCCTTTTGTTTAAGAAGGTAGGTATGATTTGATTGCTATTTCTAACAGGTAGACTGACCATGTAGAGGTACCCTCATTGATTTGCTATATGTTTTGGTTTTCTCTTTAGATATAGAATAAGCAGGTCTCTGTCTTTAATAAACTTGTATCTAGAGGTAGTAGAGAGCAGAATCGGTACAGCATTTGATAAAATACTTGGCATTATATAATCACATCTTTTTCCAATCTACCTCTTCCTTCAAATAACTATTTAACCACATAACTTAATAGCAATCCCCTTTCTCCTAGCTCTCACCACTAACACTCTTCTCCCTCTTTTTGCCTCTCCCTTCAACTAACCAAATGACAGTATCACACATTTGGCTTCAGTATATTAATATAAAGATAATGGTTTCTAATTTAGACACAAGGCTAGCAATTTTGAGGGGAGGGATTAGTTAATCATATTTCACCTTAGGAGTCATTAAAATAAAGTACCAGTTGACTGCTGGTATTTTATATTATCTACAGCTACTAAGGAAGAGGAAAGGCAAAGTGGACCTCAACAGGATATAAACTCAGAATACAAAGAGCTGAAACAAATACTGCAAGGCATTTTTTGCCAATTCACTGCCCTAATATTGGTTTCAAATTTCCAGCAATTATGGGGGAGTATACAAGTTGATTATATCAACCCTGTGCTCAACAAGTACTTATTTTATTAACCCCGAAAGGATGAAAGACAAAGTCGACCTCAATGGAATTTGAACTCAGAACGTAAAGAGAAATGAAATGCTGTTAAGCATTTTGCCTGACGCAATAATGATTCTGCCAGCTGGCCACCTTAATATTAACAATAATGGTTTCCAATTTAGGAACAAAGCTTGCAATTTTTAGGGAAGGGAATTAGTCGACACTATCAACCCAAGTACTTGACTGGTGCTTTATTTTATTGACCCTCAAAGGATGAAAGCAAAACTGACCTCAGAATAAAAGCATTTTTTCCGCCTTAATAATAATAATAATAAACCTTTCTACTATAGGCAGAAGGCCTGAAATTTTGGGGGAGGGACTAAGTCGATTACATCGACCCCAGTGCTCAAGTGGTACTTATTTCATCAACCCCGAACAGATGAAAAGCAAAGTCAACTTCGGCAGAATTTGAACTCAGAATGCAAAGACAAACAAAATGCTGCTAAGCATTTTGTCTAGCACAATAACAAATAATAATAATTTTGTACATTGGGTACAAGGTCATAAATTTGGTAAAAAAAAAAGCATAGACTGTTTAGCCAACCCAGGTCCTTAAATGTTGTTTAATTGACTGATTTTGAATTATATTCTATGAAAATGAAAATACTAATAATAATTTCAAGAGTTTTGCTAAAAAAAATAAAAGGAATGTTGTACGTTTTCTGAGGATATTCACAAAGTTAAATAAAAAAAATTATATAAATCAGAAGTTAAAAGATATGGAAAAAAGTGGGGAGGAGCAGCTTCAGTTCACTATTAACTCACCCCTATATTACAACACTCAGCACTGACTTCTTAATTACACAAATAGCTTGAAGTAAAAGCACTCTCTCCCCCCTCTCTCACACACACAATACACCTTACGCATCCAACCACAAGAACACACTAATGAGTTTGTAATTTGCCACACACACACACACTTCCATCCACCATTACCACACATTCCCCACTAATCATTCCATCCATTTATCCAAATCCTCAAGTCTATTTATATCTAAAAGTAATGACTCAACATTGTTCTCTTCCTGTATCCTACCAGACATTTCTGCTGTCAACCATCAATCAACAAAACAGATCCTCTCCTCCAAACACACAAAATAAAATAACAGATAATTATATATATATATATAAACTTTCTATTCTGTTTTAAACAAAAATTTGAGAATGTCTGCTGATCAAATTCTAAACACCCATAGAGGCACAAACCATCATTTTCAGGGTCAGCTTAACCTTACCCTACATTTGCAGCCATTCAAAACCCTTCAACTATAAAAGTTAACGAGTACTAGATTCTTGTGTGACAGCAGTATTTCATGACTTGACAACAATATTTGGAATTTCTTTCTTTTTTTTTTTTTTTTTTTTTCAGAAACTAAAATCTAGAATTATCATTAAAATAGCAGAAACAGTTTGTAATAGCTAATTTGGGGAGAAGGGAATAGCAGGTGCTCTGTCATGTAATTGAATATTGTACTCTCCTAGGAGGTGCTACAAGTTATAGGTTTCCAGTTCTGTCTAAAATTGGCAGTTCTATCTAAAATTGTCTAATAATAATTTAGAATTATTATTCTATAAATAGGCGCAGGCATGGCTGTATGGTTATGAAGTGCGCTTCAGAATCACATGGTTGTGGGTTCACTCCTAAAGCACAGATACCATCGGCAGGTGTCTTTACTATAACTTCAGTTTCATCAATGCCTTATTAGTTGAAATATGGTAGAAGGAAACTGGAAGAAGCCTGTTATATGTGTGCATGCACACACACGTGTGGATACCCATTGTGGTTTGGACATATGTGCATTGATCTGTACAAAAAAAGTTTCATTCAAATGATGTCTTTTGCATGCAGTCCTCTGTGAAAGAATGTCCAGGCTGTTTGATTGATAGACTCGGGGAAATATTGCTTCAAAACAGGTGTAGGTTGGCAACAGAAAGAACATCCAGCAGTAGTAAAATATACTTCAACAAAGTTATCATCTAACCCATGCAAGCATGAAAAAGTGGACATTAAAATGATAATGATTTAACATCATAGCGGGTCAAGTCAGGTGTGGGGGGTATGTGCCGCTGCAGCGCATTGCTGTATTCACCATTTGTTGGTATATTCCAGGGTCCCAGTCAGTCCCCATCCCTGCGAGATACCTCTTCATCTGCCGCGACCATGTGGCATGTGGTCAACCAACATGAGCCGTCGACCAAGCTGGATCCTCAGTGAATAGAATATGGTAAGCAGGATCTAACTCAGAAAATCGAGCAATATGGCCAAATAGTCTAAGCTGGCACTCCTGAATCATACATATATTCATAGCAGCATGTTCTTTTTTATTGACACCAAACTTGGAGGAAGGAGTAGAATCTGCTGTTAACTTTTACTAATTTCAGTCACTGGACAACAGCCTTCCTGGAGTACCACCATTAAGTCAAATCAATGCCAGTTCTTAACTTAAGACTAGTACTTATTTTATCGGTCTCATTTTGCTGAATCACTAGTATAAAAGTGGGCTTCTACACAGTTTCCATCTACTAAATTCACTCACAAGGCATTGATCAGCCCAGAGCTAAAAAAGAAGACACTTGTCCAAAGTAGCACACAGTGGAACTGAATCCAAAACCCATCTGGTTTGCAATCTTCATAATCCCACAACCAAGCCTGCATCTACTTTTTTTTTTTTTCTTTTGTAAAGTGGAGAGGGTAAGTTAGCTGTGTTGAACCTAGTATTTTACAGGTATTCAATTAATGGGTCCCACAGCAACTAACAGGTATGACACAAAGTCATCTGTAGAAAGATATGGGTAACAAGGTGAGCCTCAATAAGGTTTTCACTTCAATACGTAATTTCCCTCAACTAATTATTGTATTGATCAAGTTTGGTTCTCTGCTCTTAGGAAGCAGCAGTAAAATACTGAAACATTGGATTGGATCGGATTGCCTATGTTCAGTGTACTGCAGGACGAAGGCCTCGGCATGTTCTCTCCACCAATCACGGTATGATGTGGAAGCCGTGAGTTTGAGCTTGAGATCATACTGGTTTGATGAGCCTACTCTACCACACTGGCTCAACACAGCTTGGCAGAGAGGTGTAGTTTTATATTCTTACTTAGGAGTAGTTAAGTCAATACAATGCTTAAGCAGATTCTCACAGTTTAAAAACAAGTGCCCCCCATGAAAGACAGACCGGGAGTCTAATTTCAGGAGTTCTAAAAGAGCTAATATCCAGAGTATTGGGAGCAGTTTTAAGGAATGCAAAACACAGATATCTCAGGTTCAATAGTAATCTTTCCTTATGGGAATTGTAGGCATTGTGGGCACAGGTATGTTGTGTGGTCAAGAAGCTTGCTTCACAACCATGTGGTCTCATGTTCAGTTCAACTGCATGGCACTTCGACTAGGTGTCTTCTACTATACCCCTGGGCTAACCAAAGCCTTCTGAATGGATTTGGTAGACGGCAACAGAAAGCCAATCATGTGTGTATTATGTTTATCACCCACCACTACTTGACAACTAGTGTTGGTTTCTTTACTTTCTCATTACTTAGTGGTTCAGCAAAAGAGATCAATAGAATAAGTACCAAGTTTAAAAAATAAGTACTGGGGTTGATTTGTTCGACAAAACACTTCAAGGTGGTGCTCCAGCAAGGCTGCAATCCAATGACAGAAACAAGTAAAAGAAATTCCAATTGTAGATAAGGTTAAGTAAGGACATAATAATTCTTAGTTGGCAATAATTGACATGTTCAGTTGAAAGGTGTGTCTACTTGACAAAGGAATTTCCTATATTATTTATTAATGGGTAGCTTAGGATTGGGTGATATTTTTAACATAAGTAAAGGAAGAGCCTTTACATGGGCATACAACCTGTTAGATTCACCTAATCACATATTATCGCTAAAATAATGTGCGCGCACACACACAGTACATTGGTTATTTTACAAGAATGTTTATATGCTAGCTTAGGTTAGATGAGTACCTATTTGAGATACTATTTTATGGCTGGATGCTCTTATTGCAGTCAACCCTTATCTGTTTTACCAGTAAGCGATATTTCTATTCCACTAAGAGTGCAGAGCTACAGGACATAATGTCCACTAGGAATGTAAACACAACACTGTCTTATGATCAAAGCATATCATATGAACAAATGAAAAAGGCAACTATATCCACATACATATGTTGTCCTGTTGTGGGCAGACATATTTTTCATACCAGTGTCCCAAAATGATCACAGATGAAGGACTGGAATAGGTTAAAAAAAAAGTTTGCAATAAACTTCCAAACAGCTTCTGCTTACCACTTCCACTCAGAAAACATTGCTCGACCCAGGGAAACAATAAAAGGCATGACCAAGTTGCCATGCTGTGAACTGAATGGTTACAAAGTAAACTTAACCACACAGCCACACCCAGGACTGGAACATTTAATCAGAAGTCTGATCAATTGCTGACATGAGGGCTAAACAACTAGTCAGACGTTTGTCAAGACAAATTTACATGTACACACACACACACTGAGTACATTATCAGTTTTGTATAAACCATTAATTTTTTTTTTTTAAAACTGTCCACTCAGATATTTTAGTCAGGTTATGGAATGTCATAAGAGATAATAAAAGTACTGAGGAAGTGAATCATAGAATCATCACACCATCTATAATTTGTATGAACCAACAACAACTTCCACATGGTCTCCTCTTGCAACAAATAACAACCAAAATCCTTTCTAACCACACCTTCTTTGTTTGGCGTTGAGTGCAGAAGACTAAACATTTCCGTTACGTTCCCTGTTGCCAATTGGTATGTTGGCATTCAAATTGATCAGATAAAATACTTGTGCACCTGCTTGTAGACTTCAAGTCTATCACTTTTGGGAAGTACAGGGGGTTCATGGGAAACCACCAGAACATGAAGGATAGTGGCTACTTTAAAGACATTCACAATGATGGTTGATGATGATGAGTATGAAATGACAACTTGTTCAAGAGCAGTCTAAGAAAATGTTCCAGTATCGTTAATTTGCTTAATTAGTCAATGTTGTTACCAAAAAGATATTTCTGTTAGTTGTTCTGAGACTTTGTGGCCATTGAGAACTGTGCTTCACTAAGGTGGTTCAAAAATACACTAAACTAATTTTATTATAGTTATTGATAATTAATACTCTAACACTGCAGTCATTTATCACCAGAAATGTTCATAATTATCCATAAGTTAACAAATTAATTTAATAATTAACTGTTTTTGTTATCAATTTGACAGTAGATTAAATTAGTTTCCAGATGCTGATATTTAATTAAATGCATACAGAAAAGGCTTACATGTATGTAATTTAGTCAGCAATGAATAGACATAAGGGATATTGCAAAGTGACCCTTAATATGCCAGTATCCTATCTAGGAAAGGAGAGATTCACCTCTCGTCTACTTTATATAACTCACTGCTCATGACAAGGATTGAACCAACATGATTTAGACCAAAGCATTGCAGCAGAACAATATTACTCAGCCAAAATACATCTAAACTTAACAAATGTGAATGTGCTTTGTAATGTTACAAATTCTCATATTTCATGGAATACTCTCCATGACAACAGAGGTCACCACTCATTTCTTTGTTGTCTGTACCTCTCAACCAGCTGACTACATCACCACTTAACAATTAAGCCCCCTTTTGATGTACCTATCTAACCTCTTCTAATGCCAAACGCACGCGCATACGCACACACGCACACACACACACACACACAGTCTCTCTCTTCCTTGTAGATTCTGTACAAAACACACTACTACTCCATACATTTCCTCAAATTCTATATTCCTCTGGAGATCTATTCCTGCACATGTTTTCCCTCCAATCATAAACCAAACATTAATCCTCCCAGCCTCACCCTGTTGACTCTATACCCCACATTAACTATCTTCAACTCTTCCAGTTATCTATATACCCTACATCAATCATCCTCATCTTCCCCTGTTGATAAGATGCTACACTAATAATCTAAGAGTTCTCTGCTCACATCTACATTAAACTTTGTTTTTTTTACGTCCTTTGGTACATGTCTTCTGAAATTCACCAGATTATATGGGAGTGTTTTATGTGACAGAATGTATTCTACCTCAATCAAGGCTGAACAGAGCTAATCGAAAATGAAAGTGTAGACCCAATATACATAGTGGTTATGTTGTTCAACCTGAGTCACTCATAATTGAGCAGACTTATGATAAAAATGCTTATAGTTTTTGCTTCTTACTGTGTCTTTTTTTTTTTTTGTTCTTGATAGGCCAGCAAAAACCCTGCTAGACTGGTGAGATTGATGCCATTCATGTACCACTGGAACATTTGCAAATCAATGTCTGTGGGAAAGACACGGGCAAGAAAGGAATTCCAGAGGAGCAATATATTTGGAAGGAAGAATTGAACATAGCAATTACTGCAGGGGCCTGGGGTGGTTAGACACAACCAAGGTGATGACAGGAAGAGAGACAAGTGGGCAGACAATGGCTGAGTGAACCCAAACAATTCCTGAGGCAAAGGTCATTGGGTAGAAGAGACATAGAAAGGAGACAGTCCACTTGTGGGCTAGAGACTGGTGCATATCTAGGAGTGGCTTTATACCGCCCACATCTTTTTGTAAATCTAGGAAGACATATCTTCTAGCATACCCTTGCTAGTGAAATTTGATAGAAACTGTGTTGAAGTTTATCAGAGGAACCACTCCTGCACTAGGGTAGTAGATTGATTTGTGGTCTGGTATAACACCCCCCACATGGACCTTGGGTGCCTTCAGTCTGTTGCAAGCATTCAGACCAGAACTCTGATGTGAGGATAATTTCCTCCTTTCCTCTTACCAGTTTCAGAAGCTCTGAAAAGGATCATGGGGACTAAACCTGACCCCATCCCACTAATTGATTTAAACAGACTGGACATATCCTCATGACAATACTTTGTTTAAAACTTTGCCTTTCATCCTTCCAGGGTCGATAAAGTGAGTACCAGTTACGAACTGGGGTTGATAAAATCGACTACTCC
>JAOPUL010004744.1:82164108-82176608 GCA_027564515.1 Octopus rubescens
CCACCCAAGAGGTTGAAAGGAAATGTTGACCTCGGCATAATGAATACCATGAGGACTTCTGTCCAATTCGCTAATGACTTCCACTTCACTGCCTTTACCATAATTATCATCATAGCTACCATTATCGAAAGGATCATCATCATCTTCATCTTTTGCCATAATCTCCAACACCCACCACTCTGCAACTGACTATTTACTGCTAGTGTCTAATATCTCTGTCATTCTTTATATTTTACAGCATCCACTGATCATTACATGTCAGTGCCAAACCTGTCTGAAACCAGTTGGATTGCAGACCCAACAAAGCCAAGCCAAAGCCAGGGAGTCTCCAAAACCTACGTCCATATGCCACCCCCAAGAGAATCTCGTAGAAAGAAAGGTTTCTTCTCTTTCTTAAGAAAAGACAAAAAGGACAAATCAGTAAGCATTTAGCCCCTGCTTTCCACGTTTTTTATTTCTTAATCCTTCTCATGTCAATCTTCCTGATGCCACCTCTGCTTGCTTCTATGACAATGTTTATCTTTCAGCTAAACCTTTGTCATAATTTTATATAAAAACTTTTCAAATTATGTTCCAAACACAAACTTTTTAATGTAGAATATGGAATCTCAGGAATTGATTTTGTGTTGGTAAAAATTCCTATAAGAGTTTAAGTTCAATTTCTGTCAGGTGGGTAGAATTCCATGTTCCATTCCTTTGTTCTTTGTCCAAGAGTGAGGGTGGCGAGGATAATGTCAGTATGCTAAATCCCTACAGATTCTTGATTTTCAAAATTATTTGTAACCTACAGACATTAGGCATTTGAAATATGCAAAGAAAGGGTTAATCTCAATGTTAATCTATAAGCTTTATGTTTGACTTAGGAAGGGATCTTTTTCATGTATTTTTCCTTGGATAAAGTTTCATTTTTATTTTTTATATAAATTAGTCAAAGAAAGAAGAGCAATACAACTAACTGTTTTGAAGGCCTCCAACACTGGCGAGAGGGAGGAGGGAGGGAGGGATGAATTTATTCTCATACCAGATTCCTGACCCAATACTCGCAATACAGTAGACTCTGCTAAAGGCACTCAAAAGCCCAAAGGTGGTTGTGTTAAATTGTGCAACTAATTCTTTTGTGTATCAATAGTTATTTACAGTTGGGTGGCTGCACCCTGAACAGTGTAAACAATTATGTCAACCGTTTTAATACCAAACTACCCAAAACCACCTCTAGTCATAAGATAAAATTTTTTTAAATATTTTTATTGAGTTTAAAATCTTTCATAAGTTTTCTATCTGAATACTTTAAGTTCCAAACACTAACTTACTTTACCAATGAATGAGAAACTTAATTGTTCTATTGAATCCTTTCACATTCTTATCTGTTTCAGTTATCTTTGAAAATAATTAAGCTGTGCACTTCATTAAAAATATGGTAATGAAAGGATTAAAGATACTCATCTCTGGGGGACATGAAACAGATGCAAATTCAATGTGTGACTAGTTCAGTTTATTGAACAATTGAATACTCATTATTAAACCAACAAAACTATTTACTTATACACTCACAAACACACATACACACACACACACATGTGTGTGTGTATACATACATACCTACATGCATTACAAACAAATAGAACTACCTACCCCTTGTATTACAATAGAAATCATTAAATACTCTGAAGATAGTTGTATCTGTAATATAATCACTGAGTAGACTCGACACACAAAGTTTGGCCTTTTCATTGCAGATTCAGTCTAGTTGATAACTTTGTAGTGTATAGATGTGTACACACACACACACACACACACACACACACACACACACACAGACACTCTCTCACTTTTCTTGATTCCCAGTGTAAGGGGCTAAGCATTGTACCCTTAATATATTTAGGCAGGTTCAACATGATTGTGAGTGAGAGAGAGAGAGGGAGAGAAAGCTCAGCCATAGAATTACAGGTGACAGATCTAAGTCAATCACCTCAAGAACAACTACAATCCACCCGCACAGTTTCTGCTTAACCCTATTTTTATTGACAAGGTTTAAATTGATCTGAGACTTCCACAGACACTTGATCAGGATATTGTACAGTGCAAAGCATACTCCCTACCCTAACTACATAGCCATACCTATCATGTCCATGATAAAATACAGTGACACAGATACATACACACACACACATACACACACACACACACGTGCTGTGTGTGTTATTACTATCTCAACATTTTAATTATGTCTTACAGCTGCCTTAACATACTTGAACAATTGTTTCTTTATACTCTCGCTTTCTCTTTCCCTCTCTCACACACACACACATACACACACACACACACACACACACACACACACACACACACACACACACACCACTGATTTTTGTAGACGCACTCTTGTTTCTGGTATTTCTTCTATTCATTTGTCTGCATTGCTTTCATACTTTTCCTATCCTTTCTGTAACAGGATATTAGGAATGTCGTATTTGTTGCTACTGTTGTGGAATGGTGCAAACAAAGAAAATTTAAATACCTAAAGGTATTTAGTTTTGTCTGTCTAAGTTCTGGGTTCAATTCTTGTAAAGACCAGCTTTCATGCTGCATTCTGCAATAATGAATCTCTGGCTTTGTGCCATTGTGTGGTCATTCAAGCTTTAGAAATAGCAGTCAAATTTCCCTCAAATCTTGCCTCAGTATCTTAGAAACAGATACATCATCATCATCATTTAACATCGATGTTCCTTGTTGGCATGGGTTAGGCGGTTTGACAAGAATCTAGTGAGTTGAAGGACTGCATCATGCTCCAGTGTCTACTTTGGCATGGTTTCTTCAGCTCGATGCACTTCCTAATGCCAGCTACTTTACAGAGTGTACTGGGTGCTTTTTTCATACTATCAGCACTATTGAGGTCACCATGTAACTCACAAGTCAACAAACCCAGGTAGGGAGAATGTAGCATTCATATCTTAGATGGGGGTTAAGATATAAGGGAAGAGGTTGGGATAGAGCAAGTTCTCGTGGTAGAGGAGCTACATAACTAATCACATTTAGGGGGGAGAGAGAAAGAAAGAAAGAGGATTAGTGTATCTCCAAGGAGATAGACAGTGGTGATGAGGTGTCCAGGTGACATCTCGGATAGCAGAAGCAGTAGCAGGTCATGAGTGTTGGGGATTGCAACAGGTACTACTCACTTTTTTGCCAGCTGAGTGGACTGGAGCAGCATGAAATAAAGTGTCTTACTCAAGGATACAATGCACCGCTGGGAATAGAACTCATGACCTTACGATCACGAGCTGAATACCCCAACCACTAAACCATGTGCCTTCACTGGTTTAAGACAGTGCACCAGTGGAAACATTAGAGCATTGGAAGGGATGATCCCTTATGATATTTGTTTTGTCTTTTTGTTCTGAGTTCAAATCCAAGCATGGCCTTCTTGAATAGTAGACTTAATCCATCACCCCTGACACCTTTGGTGTTTTTGGCAAAGGAATCCAAACATTCAGACCAAGTCTCTGCTTTGAAGATACTGCCCTCCTTCCCTCGCTCCTTTATTCCCTCCCTCATTCCCTCCCTTCCTTCAAGTCTCAGAGGCTCTGCAAAGGGTTATGACTAAAAAGGTTAAAATAAAGATGGGGTGGCCATAGCTAGTACTGATCAAATAGACCTATGAACAAATGTATTATAGCTATGGCCACTCCATCTTGTTATGGGGTGGGTGTAGTGTGTTGAGAACTACATTATTGAATATATCATTGCTCTTTTTTATGGCAATAGGATGTGGTTTGAGGGTGATTTGGCTGAAATTGCTATCAGGTAGTGCAACCATGTAGAGTTTCGTTCATTATAACCATTCTAGTTTTGCCCATGTAGGGGTTCTTTATGATT
Source organism: Octopus rubescens (assembly GCA_027564515.1). Lineage (NCBI taxonomy): Eukaryota > Metazoa > Mollusca > Cephalopoda > Octopoda > Octopodidae > Octopus > Octopus rubescens. The sequence goes on from JAOPUL010004744.1 coordinate 82,167,982, forward strand.
GCCAACCTGACTTTCGTTTTACCAGACAAACAGAAAGGCCCAAAACGTTAGGTTCTACACTCCTCACTATAACTGAACTAATTTACAAATTTTCTTGTGGACCAAGTGTTGTTGACAACATAGACCATAACCAGTTTCTTTGGTTTCCAGATTTTTACTTCTCATTAACATTAGCCATATCCATGGCTCGTGGTTAGTGGTTGAAACTTCAGTTTGGTTAACAGTAACGAACTGTTAACCAAACTGGGCAGCAGGCAGCATCGAGAGTTCAGTTGCTAAAAGGCATTCCAGGCCAACAGCAAGGACTCGCTGGCAACCCAAAGTGCCAGGTAGAGGCAAAGTATGATTCTCAATTGTCTCTTTGTTTGTACGGGAAGCGAGTTGTATGAGGCAAAATACGATTCTCAATTGTCTCTGGTCTGTTTTCGGGAAGCAAGTTGTACGAGGCGAAATACGACTCACACTCAAATGTCATACAGAAGTGGTTGTATGGGAGGCAATGCCCCACTGCTATACAGCGGCTGTATGGGAAGCGGCATCCCACTATATTGTACAGGAAGTGAGCATTGAAAGTCCGATGCCAGTGGCATGTTAAAACCACCCAGCACACATTTGTAAATGTAGTTGGTGGTAGGAAGGGCATTGGGAAGCAAGTGGTATAAGGCAAAATACGATTCTCGATTGTCTCTTATGTTTGTACGGGAAGTGAGTTGTACGAGGCAAAATACGATTCTCAATTGTCTCTGGCCTGTTTTCGGGAAGCGAGTTGTACAAGGGGAGTTATTCAATACCATTCACTCAAATGCTTGACTGATACTTTATTTTATTGACTCATAATGTAAAGAACTGGAACAAATACCACTAGGTATTTTTTCCAACACTGTCAGCACACACACACACACATACACACACGCCCGCGCGCGCACATGAACACACCCTCAATTTTTTTTTACTTGAGCTAGTAAAGGAGCCTCTGTGTAGTCTCTTTGTTTGCTAAAAATAGCAACCATATTCTCCTCATCCCCTACCATCATACAAATGTGTTAGGATACATTATACAGTATAGTCCTAGATGTACAAAAAGAGGAGATGATTGTAGCTTGAACATCTTTGATCATAAGCTTGTTCAATGAGAGCTGGCCTGGGGCTAAATAACAGCAGCATTTAAGCACACACACACACACACACACACACCTTGGAATGTCTAATTAAAACCTTTGACATTTCTTACTGCCAATGTCTTCATATTCCAACAGACACAAAAATATAATTTAGCCTGTGTGTATTGTTTGCCAGGAATGTGACACTAAACATGATTAATGACATAGGATTTTGTGACACAATAGAATTTATCCTGTTAAATGTACACATTAAACAATTGACATTTTAAAACACAGCACCTTTTTATATATACACTGACAAAAAGGTGTAAGTGTGGGTGTGTAGTTAAGAAGTTTGCTTCCCAACCATTTGGTTTTGGGTTCAGTCCCAATGTGTGGCATCTTGGGAAAGTGTCTTCTATATTATCTCTGAGCTGACCAAATCTTTGTGATTGGATTTGGTGGATAGGAACTAAAAGAAGCCATTGTATGTGTGTGTGTATATCATCATCATCATCATCATCCTTTAACGTCCGTTTTTCCATGCAGGCATGGGTTGGACGCAATATATATAAAAAATGTGTGTGTGTGTATGAATTCATACTTCCTTGTCTACATGTGTTTGTTCACTGGTTGTAAACAATGGTTTCCCTAGCCATATCATTTGCTTGCATTCCACTACAAGAACACTTCTTGAAATCTTTGTCTTGCTGTTTTCTAGTTCTCCACCTAAACATATGCCTGGCCTGTTTGTTGTTTGATACTTTGAGAGATTATTACCTCGTTTGGAAACAATTAAAAGTTGACAACCAGAAGGGCGTCTGTCCCCAACATATCTTCATCTGACCCATGCAAGCATGGAAAAATAAGCATCAAAACAGTGATGATGATATATGTGTTGTACAAATGCATGTACTACTTACTTGTAGCAGCATTCACCTGGGGTGAGTTGAGCTGACTCTGACCAAGTTCACCACATCACTCATGAATGCTGACCACATCAGACAGTCAGCAATCGTGTCGGATAGAGCAGACACCATAGCCATAGTTGTCATTCACTGTTGAGATGTAGAGTTCATGTTCAGAGTTTCAGTAGGAATACAAGTTCACATGTGGTCTTCGGTCATATGCAAACACACTTTGGGATAGTGTGATCCAGTGCAGCTCATCTTGCCGTTGATTGATGACCATCACAGAGGATTCAGTGACCAAGTCATCGCTTATTAGTGGAGCAGTCATGGCCTGGGTTTGAAGTGGGTTCTAGGGACATGCTTTAACAAAAGCGAAAGGATGCCTCAATCCCAGTGGTCTTCCAGCATGCCAGCCACAAACCTGGAATTTCTGAGGGCCCGTGCATTTGCTAGATAGTCGTTGAACCTATACAAGGTTCATCCGTCCTTTTGATAGGTCTTGTTTTTAGTCCTGGATTTCTTAGCAACCCTCCTCACCAGGCAAGCCTAGTGGAGGTGCCAGTTTAGTCGCCAACAACCCAACCATGCAACAGGTTGCTCTGGATTCCATATTACCAGTAGCATTCATGAGAGACCTCACAAGTGACCTGACACTTACAAATGTATGCGTGTGTGCATACAGGTGCACCAGGTTTCAGTCTGATTTGGCTTGGTTTCTATGGCTGGATGCCCTTCCTATTGCCAACCACTTTACAGTGCATGTGCTGTGTGCTTTTAACGTACCACCGGCACAGGACTCTCGGCACAAGTGCTTTTTACATGGCATGATCACGAGTACTTTTTATGTGGCACAAGCACAGGACTCTCAGCGCGTATGGTTTTTAATGTGGCACTGTCATAAGTGCTTTTTATGTGGCACTGGCATAGGACTCTCAGTGTAAGTGCTTTTTATGGAGCACCCTGCTTCATAAAATCCCATCTAACCCATGCAATGGGTCAGAAACAATGGATGATAAAACAATGATGGTGGAGAATAAAAAAAGGAATTTTTATTTAAGAGTTAACTCTATAATAATAATCATCATCATCATTTAACATCCGTTTTCCATGCTGGCATGGGTTGGACGGTTTGACAGGAGCTGACCAGCCCGAGAGCTGCACCAAAATGGGTGTTTTTTACATGGCACCAGCACCTGCGAGACAAGGACCTCTCAGCTGACAGAGGGACATTCCTGTATGTATGGATGGCCACAATTTTACTTAGCTTTACATGTCTTCTTAAGTACAGCAAATCGCCAGTACATTTAATAATTCTTGATGATTTAAATACTATGTTCTTCTTGAGAAAAAAATGGATGAGTTCTAAGGACACTTAACATTTGAACAAAAGTTTTCTTGCAAACAGTTATATCTGGTGTTTGTTGCAGAAGTACTAATGTTTGAATTACATAGGCTCAGACATAGCTGTGTGGTTAACAAGATTGCTTGCAACCACAGGGTTTCGGGTTCAGTCTCACTGCATAGCACTTTGGGCAAGTATTTTCTACAATGGACACGAACCAGACAATACCTTGTAAGTGAATGTAGTAAGCAGAAGAATATACATTGTGTGTTTGAATGTGTGCAAATTTTAATATTCCATGTCTTTGCCTAATGAAATGCTGATATTCTGTTCACCTTCCCCATTGACATTTATGACTGATCACTCTGCACTTTCAAAGATCTGTGCTATAAAAAATCCTTTTCCTAATAAACAGGTAAGGGCTGAGGTTGGGAAGATCCTTCAACCATAAAATTCAGCTTCAAAACAATCCCTGTCTGACCTAGAGGAAGGGATGTCAAATAAATAAAACAAATATACACACAGTTGGAGTTATCAAAGTTTGACAATTCATTAGACAAAATTGTGCTCCCTTAATCAATAATTGACATATACATTTTTTGATTATTACAGATTTATAGATTTATTACAGCTGAAAAATGTTAAAATTAATATTGAGTTCATTTTAGTTTGTGATTTTTTTTTTCTTACAATTTTGCTTGTGTGCATTTTACCAGTGTAAAATTAAAATTTCTAGAAGGCAGTGTCCTAGTATGGTCACAGTCCCAGTGACTAGCACCAATAAAAGAATATCTGAGAAAATTTAATTTTTTATGCTTGAAAAAAAAAAAAGACCAATAAATAATTTTTTTTATGTATATTTCTAATTTTGGTATTAAAAAGTTAAAAAAGAAATTCTAAAATCTTCAGAATTTGTAAAATATTGGATATAAGGATCTTAGACAATATTTAAAGGAGCCCCATTTGACTGATTGGCAGGAATTTACTAACCAATAGATTTTAACCACTTATTCATTGATGTGCTTTGTCCCATCTTTACCTTCTCTTCTATCTCCACTACAACATACTCAGCTGCTCACCACTAATTTCCTCTTCAAGCTTGGAAAATACTTCAGCCCTGCACCACTGATCATCTACAAAGCTCAAGTGAGATGCACGATGATGTACTGTTCATATATTGGGAACAGTATTCCTACACACTCACACAGATCTTATGCTACATCCGAAAGATCATCAATGGCATACTGTTAACACATTTCACCTTCTGGCCCACTGTTTCCTCTGTCAGCCTCTCCTGTTGCTATTACAGTGACTTCTGAACTACCTAGATTCATTCCTACAACAAACAGCCTCATCTAATACTGTTACAGTAATCTCTGGTCTTCTGAACTAGCTAGATGCCTTTTCCATTCTGGTATACCCATCCATTTATCCTCTCAACATCCTTATTATATCCTATCTCCCACATAAAATACTTCTCCCAGTTCTCTCCTGCAAATTCCCTCAGTGTCCCTTAAGCTGAGCACCCATATCAATCCTTCTTGTCTGAGAAGGAGAAACAGGCCTTGTCATGATCACAACCACTGCTAATTCTGTTCTCACTAATTTATATAAAAACAAAAATGTTCCTGCCTCTCTTCAAAATATGAAGATAGAAGTGAGCTGACAATTTAGATAGTTTCATAAGTAATAATTCATTTCTACTATGAAAATCTTAAAAGGGACCTCTTGATTTTTCTCTTTCTTTTAGCGCTCATTATCACCAACCTCTTTCAGCGAACTGGCTGATTCTATCGAAAACTGGATGTCTTCCTTTTTTGTATGCTATGAAATAGTTTACCACTTTTTGGCTTTGTCATTTATTTTTGTGTAACTCTGCCGTTATTTTTTAGCACATCAGTCTTTTTACCACCTTACAAAGATTTCTATCACATACACTTATCACATTTACTATTTTGTATTAGTATTTAGGACACATAAATCACTGCGTTGTGTACATTTTTATCACACATTTATCACTTAGTCTGCATTTTAGGACATTTCTCAGTTTATGCAAATTTTTACATATTTGTAGACTTTTCACTACATAACACTTTGAGTAGAGCTTAATTATATAGTTGCCACTTTGTGTAGACTTATTTTAATATATATTTCTACTGATAATTTATAAATATCTACTTAAAGTAGGTATAGGGGGTATGTTACCAGTCACTTAAAAAATAAATTTACCCTTATTCATAGAATGTAAATTCAATCCCATCAAAGATCAATAAAGTATTTCAATTGGAATAATATATTTTCATAAGATTTTTGGAAAGAGTTCCCCAATTTCTGTTGAGTGATATTCTAACTTCTTTCTTCAAGTTTATCTGTTATAATGCTCTTTATCAAAGTTACAAAATCGAAATTTATATTTAATGGTGTCTAATCAATTTACATATCATAGGCTCATATACTCATAATTGTTTTCTAAACATATGACAAAGACCCTGGTATCATTGTTTCCTAATATAATATGGCCTTTTATATAGTTTTCTAAGCAAATATGGCCCTTCAACTTTACACAATCACATTCATTCAGTTCAGCCAATAATCCATCTTGTGGCCATTGTCAATATTCATAGCTTTTTCCAAGTTAATGTATTGTTGTTTTTATCCTCAGGAGGGCAGTGGATTGGTAGGACATCAGAAATTATCATCATTTAATGTTCATTTTCCATGCTGCCATGGGTTGGACAATTTACTTAAGTCCCTTAACATTCTGGATTCAAAACTTTCTGAGATCATCTTTGTCTTTCATCATTCTGGAGTTGATAAAATAAATGATCAGCCAGTCCTGATTTGGCAGATTTGATCAAAGGTGTTCCAGTAGTGACCAACCCTTCTTGTAGTCAGATTATTCAATATGTCTTCTCTTTCAGATGATAATGTCTGATGGAGATTTGGTTGCTATTTCCTAACAGGTTAAGTAATCATGAGTGACTGCGCGTGGCTTAGTGGTTAGGTTATTTGGCTCATGTTGTTTCCTTGAGCAAGACACTTTATTTCATATTGCTCAAGTCCACTCAGCTGGCAAAAATGAGTTGTACCTGTATTTCAAACGGCCAGTCTTGTCACACTGAATCTCCCTGAGAACTATTTTAAGGCTACATTTGTCTGTGGAGTGCTCAACCACTTGCACATTAATTTCACAAACAGGCTGTTCCATTGATCGGATCAACTGGTACCCTTGTCATAACTGATGGAATGCTTGTTTTGTTTTGTTTTTTTAAGTAACCATGATAAAGGCTCTTTTGTTGGCTGATGTTTAGCTAATTAGGTTCAGTCCCTAATCAATAGCTTTAGGCCTCTTATAATCAAAGGCATTCCAACCATGACCACCTCATTTTATTCAAAGTATATACGACTAGATTATCCAACATGTCCTACAATTTATTTTAAAACTCAGTGTAATTTATGGAAGCTTTTGCTGCTATTTCTTGCTGGTTAAACAACCACATAGGTATTTTCATTGTTTCTTTAGGCTTTGGCAGAACTTGGATGTCATTCTAAAGATGTCCCTTAATTCTATCTGTAAACAGGGATTGCATATCTTAATCTGTTGGAATATCTTGTGTCTACAGATGCGTATTTCAGAAGAGTTAAACCTTGGTAAAATAGCTGAGTAGAGAAAAGGTATTTGACTACTATCTATGTCATAAAATTTTAATCCTCATTAAGTGTTTCATTGTTCCAGTTTACTTAGCAACTGAGAGAATAGGTAGTAGGACTTAGTGGGGAAATAATTTTTGAATTTAATTCAATGGGAAAGCATCCTATCCCATGGGATTAAATTCCACTCTTGTGAGAACTACCACTATGTTAATGCTGCAAGGATCAACTTAACCCTCCACCTGGGCTCCTGAGCAAAACAATAAATAGTTGCATATACAGCTCAAGAGTAACTATTGCAGGCAAACTAATGGACATAATCGTCTGCATCTTCTTTTTCTACATGTTGTTCATTACTGTTTTGCTGGGAATCCAGCAGAGATGACATTAACCTATTCCTGTTAAAGTGGGAACATGGCGTGACAGGGTTAATGTTATCCATTGTCTGTCAGTAGATGATCTGGCCAGTTAAAGAACTGACCAATCACAACTTACTTTAGGTTATGGAAATATGTAAGGTAAGGTTAATTGTTCAGTTGTTTTAAAGTCTTGACACTATGTATTTAGTAAGGGGCGCAACACATTGTATTTAGTAGTAGTAGTTGAACTACCGTTATGTCTTTTGTCAATATTGAAGCACTTGAATCGCCATCACCTCGACCACAGCCACTGTGTCTCAATAGTTGTGATATGACACAAATGAAACATTTTTGAATTCCTCAAATAATCTTACATTTGGTTTTTCATTTTTTATTTTTCCCAGTCGGGAAACCACCATAACTCAGGTAAACCACGGCCTTCCTCAATGTTTTCGCCTGTCACAGAGAGCTTAGAAAATTACATGAAGAAGCCAAAGAAATCTAGCAAGAGCAAGCCTGCGCCACCCCCACCAGCATCAACATCAACAATGCCTGCCGGTGTTGATAAACCAAATCAGAGCTACATGTCCAGCACGTTACCACGGCCTGCCTCCAGCTCCTCTCAAGGTGAGACATTCCGAAATACAGGCAACACTTCCGGTAACCAGCCAGCTTATCTTCACTCAAGTTCCAGTTCACAATCAAGTGGTCATATTGAACCAGCTTCTCCAACAGACATCCATGTCATTCCCCCTTCCCCTAATGCACGCCATTCTCATTCCTCTCCTCATTTCCCACTCAATATAATAAAACAACAACCTCAACATCACTCCCCACGGCCACAACCTCCCTCCCAGTCTGAGATCTACAAGATTGGAACTGATTCTATCACATACGTGGAGAACAATGATGATGGACACATTAAGTCAAGGTCAGTAAATGTTGCAGAAATTCATGATATACCACATTCCAAGAACGGTGCTGGGTTTAGAAAAACCTCACCCAATTCACAACAGCAAAAAACTGCAAACGATATGTACGCTAGTCCTTTTAAAAAGCGTAGACCAGCTCCACCACCACCACCAGGTAAGTTGTGTCTTCACCATAGTAGTTTATATTTTATTTTCAGTTTAACTCTATTTTTGTGTGTATGAGGGTTTGGGGTTGTGTTCAAAGGTGTTTGGGTATACATTTGTCATAGCAGTTTCTCAGTGAGTTAAATCTAAGTCTTGCTTTAAATTACTGGTTTGGTCATTTGACTTGG
>JAOPUL010004744.1:82209064-82223891 GCA_027564515.1 Octopus rubescens
ATAAAGAACTGGAGAGTCGAACACTGGCTGATATTAATAGAAGAGTTTTATTAGAAACATTGGAAAAAACACTCAAACGAATCAAAACAAGGTTACGTACGTTTCAGAGGTTCAAAAATAAATCTCTTCGAGATCCTTTCATTATAATATACATATGGCCATCCATGTATGCCACCATCATATGAATCATTTTAAGGTCTTGAGCATAAAATACCGATTCTGAAATCCGAACGTTATATTCGAAATATTAAAATTCAAATCTCAAATCTCCAGCTTAAATTCCGAATTCTATAATCCCAATCCAACAATTCCATTATTAAAACACAAATCTGGAAACCCAAACTTAATATCCTAATATTAAATTCTCAATTTAAAATTATATTCCTAAATTGGCCATCCTAAAATTTCGATATTAAAATCTTTGTCATATATTCACAATCTTCAAAACACAATCTTAAAGGAACAATATAAATTATTATAATACCAATCTCACATTTTTACATTTTTGTATCATCAATTCTACAGAGAATGCTTTTGGTCATTTTGTAGATTTTCAGTGCCAGCTCTCAAGTCTGCGAATTATTTTATTGACATCAATCGTACTTTAGGCTGGATGAGATAGAAATGCACAAAAAATTGTTGCTCAAGATTTATCGGACCTAAAATACTGCACGGGCTCCCATTTTTTTTAACTCCTACTGCAATTGGTTGTTTAGGGATGTATATACACACTTACACACACACACACACACACACACACACACACACACACACATACATGCAATGTATATGCATACAGACTTATATTTATATACACCCATTTGCATAACCGTCTTTTTTTATTCAGTTTTAACCAAGTATATGTTTGACTTTAACTAAAGTGTGTGTGTGTGTGTGTAAAATAAGAAATGCAGAAAACATAATTGGTATTTTATATTGAAGCAAGTACAAAAATCTGTTTATCAAGCTGTGTATCCACCCTCTTATATAGGTCTGAGTGCTGGACCCTTTATCAGTACCAGATCACACTATTGGGAGCATTTGATGTCAGACAGCTACAAAATATCCTTGGTCTCGCATGACTGGACAAGGTGCCTCATACCAAAATCTTCCTGAGGGCTGGGATCTACAGCGTTGAGGCCTGCATCCTTTATCCTCTCAGTTGGCCATGTGATTTGGATGCCAGGTAACTGACTCCCAAAGATGGTCCTCTTCAGCAAGATCAAGACTGGAGGTAGATCTCATGGATGTCCAAAACATCATTTACATGATCATCTCAAACAATCTCTCATGTTATGCGGTGTCCTACCCAATCAGTTGGAGCCCCTGGCTGTTAATCGGAAGACATGAAGGTTTGTGTGTGATGCCGGAGTAGAGCGCTATGAAGCCGAATGCAGGAGACTGCATGAAGAGAGGAGACATCATCAACTCCCTGCAGCTGTTGTTCGGGATCACTTTAGTGCCTCTGGATCTGCCTGTCTTATATCAGTCTTGTCAGCCTTGTTGCTCTCATCAGAAGCAATGTGCTGGATGTGGAGGAGGATGAATGTCCTCACTGTCACCACCTTTGATGGGCCATCATATGCAAGTAAGCATAATATGCACACATTTCTTCACGCCAACTGGTGCACATCCTTGGTAATATATATATATATATCTACCAAAAAGGTTTGAGTATAAGGTGAAACAAGGTATGTTTGTGTGCGATTTTCTGTTTAAATCTTGTGTATACATTTTTTCATTAAAATAAAATAGATGTTGATATATATTTAGCACCATTCAAAACTATATAGAGTTTAAATTTCCTTGGCAATATTAGTTTGTGATGGTGTTACTGATTATCCATAGATTGTTTTAATCTGTAAAATCTCAAGCACAAATGTGGCCAAATCAGTATTTGGCCACCTCAAAGACACTTCTTTCTATTATTCATGTCTCTACAATTCTTGATTGGTAATTTATCTACTCTTTTCTATTCTTGTTTCTAAGACAATATATGAATTTGTGGTTTATTATTTATCTTTAGTTAGTACAATTGAACATATTAAGATCAGCTCCCTTTCATATCTTCAGCTCCCTAGCAAACTTGAGATGGTTTTGTGTTGCAAAACACTGATTGTAAGTAACATTTGATATATTGTTAATTTGATAAACCATTAAATTTAAATGCTAATAGTTCTCTTCCCTAACATAGTCTAACATTATATACTGTCTTGTTTTTTATTCTGTAATTTTATTATATAGTCTGACAAATATGCAACACAAAATCATTATCACCGTCATTATAATTTGGTTTCTCTAAAATTTAATTTTTGTTTTTTTTAACCTCTATAAAATAGATGAAATATTTTTGTTGTCTTAAATTCATTAAATATCTATGTGCACACACGTGCTCTGCTATTGCTCAATTGTACATTTCTAAATTGATGTCCATCCATATTCTGACTGTGTCTTCAACTGACCAGTATGGCCATAAACTGTGGATTGCTTTATGGAAGATTTTAATATCTTTGCTCTTTTTCACCATACAATGACACATTCTGTTGCCTGCCAATATGTTGGCCAATTCTATACTATCTGCTGGCTACAAACCAAAACCACTTCAAGTCATTGACCACACTTTGAGTCTTTAGCCTGTTAATATTAACTATTAAATATGACTTCAGACAGTTGGGCCGTTTTTAACAGTTCATCACATTTAGACAATTAAGAACATTACTGACCACCAAAATCTTGTCACACCATTGAGCCAATATTTCTCCAGTCTGCTGTGGTCATGGCATTTGACTCAATTAAACAAGATTACTTGAAGTACATTCATGGCCCATTTGATCTCCTTGATTAGAGAGGTTCCTAAAACTTTCGTGACTCATTACTATCCCTTAGAAATTGATCTCAAGAGGATTTTGTTAATGGAAACAAGGAGATTATTCAAAGGCAAATGTCTCAAACCTGGAATAAATTTTGGCAACTATTCAGTGATCAACCACTCAGTCTGTGTTTTTGTATGACTATGGTAGAGCAAAGAAATAAACTAGAAATAGATCCCAACATCCTCTCTGAAACCATAGTGGCATTTGTGATAATAATGGATATTTATAGATAGCATTAGATTTAGATGCTTACTCTCTGTTGGGTTTTTCGGATGATTACATTCTTCTGGGTTATTGATAGCATTGGTTAAAATTATTCTCAGAGGTCAGTAGATTAGTTACTAATATGTTCAACTCTGTTGCAGTTGTCTTATTTCCTCTACACATGTTGTTACACCTATCTCTATATATATATATATGCATACACAAACACACACAACTTTGATATGTTTCGGCCAGTATTGGTTCAGGCCATGTCTAACTTAATAGCACCACCTGGTGTCAGATAAAATGTTTTTTGTAAATCTGAGTTGTATCCTTAGTCAGCACTCCTGTAAATATTGGCTAGCCTTTATCTGATGAGATGAACATGGATCACATGTAATATATCGTAATATTACATATTGCTCAATCAGTTACATTCATGATGGATCTGAACAATGTGTTGTTGAAACGACTGTAATGAAGGAAGTAATGCAATATTACAACTTCCATTCTTGGACTTACTGTGTGTGTGTGTGTGTAGATAGAGAGAGAGATGAGGAGTAGTGAAGAAAATTTCTTACAGATGTGGAACAGCATTCCTTATTACTGAGAGTAAATCTTCAATCTACTTGCAAAATAGAACACTGTACATATTTCTGCCATATACCCATCTCTCTGACTCTTCCAATGAGGAGCCCAGCCAATACATAAGATTCTTTTTCCCCACAGCATACAAACTTATTCTTGATCTGTTTTGCAGCTTATCCATTATCTGCTTGTCTATCTCTCTGTCTTATCAATTATGAATGCATTTCCATATAGAAAGCAACATTGATGTCCTCAACTCTGTACAAATAATATACATTGCACTTTTATTCACTTGGAGACAAGAATACAAGACATTTCTAGTACTGGTGCCACAATAAAATGAATTCAGTACACTCTGTAAAGTGGTTGGCAATTGAAAGGGTATCAAGCCCATATAATCCATGCCAAAAATAGTCAGTACAAGATGTACACACCTATCAAGGAGTAAGTCACAATAAGAACTGATTCAGGCCACAACAATGCATTCAACCCCCTGCCAGTATGGAATGCAGACGGCCGTTAAATGGTGATGATGCCATGAAGGAAACCCTCTAACCAATGATGCAAGCAGGAAAAGATGGGCATGCTGATAATGATCCTATAAATATATAATTTATTATGATTATTATTATTATTAATAAGGCTATTGAGCTGGCAGAATCTTAGCACACCGGACAAAATGCTTAGCAGCATTATGTATATCTTTACGTTCTGAGTTCAAATTCCACCAAGTCAATTCCCCCTTGTGCCAAAATTTGAAACCACAATGAGCTGGCAGAACTATTACCATTCTGAGTTCAAATGCCACCAAGGTCAATTTTGCCTTTCATCCTTTCAGGGTTGATAAAATAAGTACCAGTTGAGCACTTGGTGGTCGACATAATTGACTAATCCCCTTCCCACAATATTTCAGGCCTTGTGCCTATAGTAGAAAGGATTATAGGATTATTATTATTAAGGAGGTGAGCTGGCAGAATCATTAGCACATTGGACTAAATGCTTAGTGGCATTTCTTCCAGCTTTCACATTCTGAGATCAAATCTTGGCAAAGTCAACTTTACCTTTCACCCTTGCAGGGTTGATATACTGGGATCGATGTAATCATTTAACCCCTGGCCCTATATTGCTGGCCTTGTGCCAACATTTGGAATAATTATTATTGTAATTATGAAAGACCAGCAGATCAAATCATTGTAGCATTTAGTTATGTCTCTTTAGGGTTCTGAGTTCAAATCCTGCCAAAGTTGACTGTCTGTTTTTCTGGGGTGGATAAAATAAAGTACCAGTTATGTATTGAGGTTAATATAATTGAATTTCCCCCAAATTTGTGGCTTTGGACCAATGTTGGAAATCTCTATGCTGATTATAGAATAGAGTAGTGTGAATGTTTAATGGGAAACACAGTAAAGGTGTGGGGGGGTGCTACTATTTTAATAAGGGCAATGTTGTTTTTAAAAGATGAATTTAGTGAGATGGGTGAACATGAGGGAAATGGATGAAGGATCAACATCTACAATGAAATAAATGTAATCAAAATTTCAAAAGAATATATAACTACAATAAAATGTTGGGAGGGTGTTGGAAAGACAAAGGTTTTGGCAAATTTCTTAATTATTTTTGATGGTGGACAGGGTATAGGGGACAAATCTTAAGTGAAACATTTCTAATCTTCAAAAAGAGATTCAAATATCAATAAAATTATTTGGTGGTCATCATGTCAGGATTTTGATGAGTCTGTAATCATAAAGGGCCTCCATCTATCAAGGCTGACCAGATATCTGCACTTGTAGGCACAGGGCTGCGTAAGGTTTTTTTGTAGAAGTCTGGCAGTTGTCTCTGCAGACAATCTCCCCTCTCCACACCATTAATGTTGTTCAAGGGAAAGGGCATCAGTGTCGTCACAGATGTTGTTAGAACCTAAACAACTGGGACAGCTGCTTCAAGACTATTAATCATACAATTCTGCCAGTGCACCAACCAGTTTTGTTACTCTATATCATATGTTATTGTGTAGTCTTCACCTCCTCTCTCCAGACCAGTTCTTACCTGTTCATAGATATCCTTAACTGTTTGTAGTAGATTATTTTTCTGTGTCCCTTGAAATTAGTAATGGACTGTTAAGTGTCCATTACTGATTTCCTAAAATGCTCACCACTGCAAGTGTGATTCTGATTTTAAAGAGAGTTCTTCTATAACTAGAAGACTTTGAATGGAGAAATTCCTGAAATAGCAGAAATAAAAAGTTTTTTCCATAAATATAAATAATGTGAAACTAAGTGAAGTTGTTGATGTTAGTTCTTTATAAATTAATACATTTTTTCACTAATTCTTTGGCCAATATATATATATATGTGTGTGTGTGTGTGTGTGTGTGTATGTTAGACGGTGAGCTGGCAGAATCGTTACTGCACTGGGAAAAATGCTTAGCAGCATTTCTTCTGACTTTACGTTCTGAGATCAACTGCTGCCACGGTCGAATTTGCCTTTCATCCTTTCAGGATCAATAAACTAAGTACCAGTTCATTACTGGGGGGGTCGATGTAATCGACTTACCCACTCCCCCGAAATTGCTGGCCTTGTGCCAAAATTTGAAACTAATATATCTAATGAAACACACTACCTCTATTTTAATTAATAACCAACAATTTGTAGGAATTCAATAAAATATACTATTTTTTAATTAGTAATCTGATGTTTAGAGAGTTTTAATTTAAAAATTAACATTTTAAAATGAACAGGCCCAGAAGCAGTCTCAAACAAATTTGTATGAAAAGAGTTAAACAATTCTCTTAAACTAATAAAACAAACTAGTCATTACATGTTTATAATTTTATGGTCGTGAATGAGTATTTGGTTCTTGACAACAATTTCCTAAACATTTTTGTTACTTTATTGTTTAGAATACATTCTTTCTACTGGAAGTTTCAAGCATGAACTCTTAATACCAGCTGTTAGACTAAACCTGAAGGTCAATTTTTCACTTCAGTCTTTTTAATTTAAAACTTTCCTATAATACTCTAGTACTTTTGACCTTTCCAGAATTCGACTCTTTTGTTTAGAAGAGTTTGTTGTGAATCACCATATTCTGCCAATTAGAGAAATTAAAGTAATTAAACAACATGACAAATACTGAAATGTTTTTTTTTGTTTTGTAATTGTCTTTATTACAAAGAATTCATTCAACAAATTGATTTTAAGAATCTCAAGTTATAGTTATTGAGGTTAAGTCCCAGTCAATAATGATCAAAGATGCTCCAACCATGACCTTCCAGCTTTGTTTCAATTTTCCTTTTTTGTGAAACAAGACTATACAATGTCTTTTTTAAGGTTAGTGGTGTGTAAATTGAAGGAGATTTGGTTTTATTTCTAGTAAAATAAATAATCACAAGGAGATTTCTTTGTCTTGGTGCACCCCAAATTTTAGTTTCTTGGTATCCATGGTGTGTGAAATATACAAGGTCCACATCGGTAGGATGACAAATGAAAAGAGTAATGGTTCATATCCCAACAATAGTACTATACCATGTTGTTAACTTTTCTTTAATTAATCAGATGAGAGGGGGGAGCAGTGCCCATAAGTTTTGCAAGTTTTCCCAAATGAGTCAGATCAGCAAATATTGACATTTAGAGAGAGAGCAGAGACTAAATTCTTATTAGCTGTTAATAGGTACCATGGGGGAGGAAGGTGTCATTGCAAAGCTATTGAAATACTTGTTAGTTACACTGAGTTCAAATCTTGTGGATAGCATCATTGAAGAAAGCAGCAACGGACCACTATAATGAGTTAATGTTGCTGGAGTCATTACAATTAGAAAAAGAACAACTGTAGTGACTTCCAGAAAGATCACTGTAGGCATGTAGGGGAAAAAGCTTTCAATGATGTTCTATTGACTAGCTTCAGTTACCACCTTACAGCTAAAGACAAGACATAGTCCTCTCTAAATACAATTATTCTAGAATTGAAATTTTAAAGTTGTCTCCCTTGCTGTTTTGTATCAGAATTAATCACAACATTTTATCATCACTAACAAGACAATTACAATTAAAATTTCTTGGTTTACTACATCAAATATGTTAGTGTCCAGTTAGACATTCAGATGAATTAATAGTTAAAACTGAGCAATTCAATCATCCCACCACTGCCCTCTCAATTAGATTTTAATCCTCTCCCAATCTGGCTAGTACCTGGTCACTTCACTACATTTCCATCCTTCACATTGCCAAAATTACAAAAGCTTCTGTCTTGCTATGGCATAATTACAAGCCATGTCAAAGGAGGCCAGTTGGCAGAATGAGTGCCAAACCATTAAAAAAAATGCCTGCCATACTTTGTGACATCCAAAGTTCCATTCCTATAATTGTAATCAACTTCACCTTTTAGCCTTTCGGAGGTTAATATATAGCACAGACACATTTCAGCATGTCACTCATATTTTAACATCAAACCAAATATGCCTTGAAGTATTTAATTATATTCCTCATTAAAATTTCACCACTTTACCTTTAATAAGTCAATAAAATGAAATACCAGTCACATTCTGGAAGTCTATAATTGACTGTTCCAACTCCAAATTTAATTACACCAACATAAAAAATGTATCGCCATCAGATATTAGCTGCCCCACCTCCCACTTTCTTTGACACAATTACTTTCCAGAACAACAGGTTCAAACACCCAATGTAATATTTTGTGTTTCTTCTTGTATCAGGCTTATTGTTTTATACATTTTAACCTTTCCTTTTGTACAAAATTTGTGATAATTTTTTTATTAATTACATATATATATATATATATTATATACACCCTGTAAAATGTATTTAGTCCTGCAATAAAGATGTACAGTATGTATTTAATAGAAATGAGTCACTACAGACAAATCTGATCTTTGTTGTCCTTTTTTTTAAGTTTCTAAGAACACTGGAGTTTCCATTCCAATCTACTGAAAGGTGTGTATATTTTTTCACTCCTTTTAGTAATCAGATAGTGGCCATGCTGGGGCACTGTCTTGGCAGGTTAAGTTGATGAAATTGACCCCAATACTTCTTTTTAAGTCTGGCACATTTTAATGGTCTTTTTTTTTTTTTTTTTTTTGCTGAATTGCTAGGTTACAAGCACAAACACTGTGCAGTGAGAGAAATGTACATGGACAAATGTATATGATGGGCTTCCACACAGTTTCCATTTACCAAATTCACTCACAAGGCATTGGTCTGCTCAGGGCTATAGTAGAAAACACATTCGCAAAGATTTATGTTGGTTTCCATCAGTGGAGTTGGCCCATACTAGAACACCACATTTACGAGTTTTAGTTGATATCAACCTCAGAGTTCAGACTGGTGTTCATTTTGTTGATCTGTTTATCAAGTTTATTTTGGACATAAAGGAAAATAATTTGTCATAACTCAATATCTAAATACAGCAAGGTACTAATTTGAGGTACTGAGTTGACACTAGTGCACACAAACACATGTATAAGCAATTTATATATATATATATATATATTCATTTGCTCTTTTCAGTGCCAAAGGATGTGACCATGCTGGGGCACTGACAGTATCATCACCTTTCCACTGACCATTATCATGTGGTTGTCTGTTGAAAGAGAGAGTTTTGATATTGCTGTCCTCTTTTGAGCTCTTGCTGTGATGTAGGTTCATTTGGGATCTTAGACAGCAAAAGGTCGAGTTGCTTTTTGAAAACATCTACCGCCACTCCATGTAGATCTCTCAGGTTTTTTAGCAAGATATTAAATAGTTGTAAGTCTTTAAATTCTAAGCTATTGCAGTACCTGGTCCTTACTCTAGACAGAAGAGGTAGGCCCATTAGAATAATGCAGTGGCATCCTTTTTCAAGGGCTGGTATATGTCTCAATGCCAAAGTTTGGTGCCAGCACCTCTAAGAACTTCCATATGTATATCATTGACTATCTCTCCTATTGTCACTCCAGGAAGTAGTAAGTGGCCATAGCTGAGAGCAGTAGTCCAGATGGGTGAGGACATACGTCCTCCATAGGACCAGCATAGTTTCCTGGTCCCTTGTTCTGAAAGTTCTCAGAATCCATCTGGCCATTCGCTTGCACATTGCCACCATTTTGGTGATATGCACATGAAATGAAGCATCATTGTTCATATCACTCTCAGATCATACACTATGTTTAACTATGGGATCGCAACTCCTTTTGGTCCAAAGTATCTTTGTTGCAATAAGTTTGCATAAGCTGGCTGATAGCAAAGGGCTTGGAATTTTCTGCATTAACTTGCATGTTGTTTCCTTCAGCCCATTTATATATGGCATCTAGATCTTGCTGTAGATTAGCTTCAACTTGACTGCTTGTGTTACTTTTGTGTCATTGGCATAGGTACTAAGAGTGGCTGCCTATGTAATTGATGGTATGTCTGAGAGAGCCTCAATGGACAGCATCAGCCCTAAGACAGTTCCTTGAGGCAGTCCACTCGCTATTAATGTCTCCCTGGACAGGACTCCATTGGCTGTCACAGCCTGGCTTCCGTCTTTTAAACAATTTGGGAAGTTTACCACGTGTCAGAAAACTCTGAAAAAGTATCTGCAGTGGTTTTGTGAGAGTTTTCTTGCATGTTTGGGCCCATTGCTGAGTTCGAGTTCATCTCATCAATGCTCCACATTACATATTTTGTGTTGATGTAATTGATGGTTGCCTCTTTCCCATGTAGATATGTGGTGTTGAAAAACTCATCAGGCTTGCTTATTTGCATATTTCCCAGTGGAGAGGTGAAGACACTTTGAAATTGTTTATTTAGGACTTCACTTATTCTTCTGGGGGCTGCAGTTAGTGAGCCATCTTCTTCAAACAGTGGCCTTATCTTCTACAAACTTGAAGAAGGCTTTAGGATTCATTTTCATATTTTCCATCACCTTGGTTTCTCTTTCTACCCTTTTCTTTTCATGGGAGAGTCTGAGTTTATTTTCGATTGCTAAGAGTGCCTCTTTAAGGAGGGATTTCTTGCTGTCATTAAGTTGTTATTTCAGCAATTGGAGATCTTTAGCCACCATCTCATAAGGACTCTCCTATCTTGGGGGAATGTTTTTTTATGTAGTGGCTCTCTTCTCTGGGACAAATTTAATGCATATGGCTCACATTATTGACATGAATTATTTTAGTTTCATATCATTGTCTTGCATAGGGAGAATAATTTTGAACCAATTTTGCTGGAGTATCTGTTTTTCAATTAACTTCCAGTCAGCCTTATAGAAGTTCAGACTGGATAAGGTTTGGGTGCCATCTGTATGGAAAAAATGTTTAATTAGTTTTGGACTATACATCATCAGTTCTATCATGCTGTGGTCTGAGAAGATTGTGATTTCTTCACATTGTGGATAAGTTCCACATTGTTGGTGAAGCAGAGGTCTAATATGTTATTGTTTCTGGTTGGGGAGAGTATGGTTTGCTCCAAGAGCAGCATTTTCATGAGATCAAGTAGACATTTTGCTTGATTGTGCTCTTTGCATGTCATTCCTGAGATTATGTAGCCTTCCATCCATCTGATGTTGGGGAAGTTGAAGTCACCCTTCAGAAGTACATTAATGCATTGATCTAGTTTTGTTAGTACTTCTTTTATAATTGTAAGGCTTTCCTCAAATTTACCATTTTGATTTGAGGCATCAGATGGGTGATATAATGTGCATATCAAGTTGCTTTCAATGCACTATGAGTGTGTCACAGACCAAGTTTCCATGTGACAACAGGGTTAGTGGTGTGACATTTTCATGGACTCATCAGACCCTCTCGCCAGAAGCACATGACTTCTTTTTTAATGAAAGTAAAAATATGAGTGGTTGTGTGGTAAGAAGCTTGCTTCCCAACCACATGGTTCCGGGTTCTGGGTTCAGTTCCACTGTGTGGTACTTTGGGCAAGTGTCTTCTACTATAGCCTCGGGCCAACCAAATCCTTGTGAGTGGATTTGGTAGACGGAAACTGAAAGAAGCCCGTTGCATATCTATATATGTATACATTTATGTGTGTGTTTATCCTCCACTACTGCTTGACAACTGGTGTTGGTGTGTTTACATCCCCATAACTTAGCAGTTTGGCAAAAGAGTACAATAGAATAAGTACTAGGCTGAAGAAAAAAATTAGGCCTAGGGTTGATTTTTTTTTCAACTAAAACCCTTCAAGGTACCCCAGCATGACCCCAATCAAATGACTGAAACAAGTAAAAGATATATATATATATATACACATATATAAACCATCATCATTTAACGTCCCTTTTTTTCTTTCCATGCTGGCATGGTTTAGATACATATATATTTCACTTAGCCATTGCATGACTAATAACCTGGTGCAGAACTCAATATACATATGTTTCAGAACGAAATGTTAGATGAGTATAGAACGGTAATGAGAAAAAAAGATGACAAAGGAATAAATGAGACATATCCGAGCTTCTGAAGAAGCTATGAGGTGTTATTCAGGCACTCAACTATGAGTCCACTGCATCTTATAGCAGAAACATGTAGATCAGGTGTGGCTGTGTCGTAAGAAGTTTGCATCCCAAACACATGGTTCTGGGTTCAGTCCCTCTGCATGGCACCTTGGCCAAGTGCCTTATCTAACAGCCTTGGGCTAACCAAAGCCTTGTGTTGTATTTGTTAGATAGAAACTGAAAGAAACCCGTTATATATATATATATATATATATATATACACACACACACACACAGTAGAACCTCGCAGTACGAGTGCACCATTATACGAGCCGAGGCTCATGCAAATTTTTGTCTTAAAGTACAAGTGGAAATCCGCAGTACAAGCGAGTTTCATAGAAGCGACCGCTAGTCGGCACTGAGCTCGCACACGCTCTCCCAACATGCGCAGCCTCCGCTCGCTCAGTTCACATGTTTATCTCGTTGTGGAGGCATCCCTATTGTGTTTTTCCCAGTGATTTCTTTTTTAAAGTTTTGTGCGTTTTTTATTATTTTATAATAATCAGTTGTGTTAGCCATGGGTCCTAAGATGGTTAGTGCAAAGGACAATGCTGAGAAAAAGAAAAAGCTGATTACGATAGAATTGAAGAAGGAAATCATGGATAAACATGAGCGGAGTGCGTGTAGTGGACATAGCACGTCAATACGACCGACGCATGTCGACGATCTGCAGCATCCTGAAGAAAAAGGACGAGATCAAGGCGGTTACAACAGCAAAGGGTGTCTCCAGGCTCTCCAAGCAACGCACATCTGTCCACGAAGAGATGGAAAAATTGCATCTCCTGTGGATCAACGAGAAGCAACTCGTAGGGGATACGAATACGGAGACCATCATCTGCAAGAAAGCACGAGCGCTGTATGGGGATCTCTTGAAGCAGAATCCTGGAACATCGACGGAGGAGACATCAGCAGACGCATTTAAGGCCAGTCTCGGCTGGTTCGATAATTTCAAGAAGAGGACTGGTGTTCATAGCATCGTCAGGTATGGAGAAGCAGCGAGTTGTGACACAAAAGCAGCTGAGGATTTCGTGCGTGAATTCTGTCAGCTCATCGCAGCCGAGGGGTACATCGCACAACAGGTATTCAACTGTGATGAAACTGGCCTATTTTGGAAACAAATACCCAGAAGAACCTACATAACTGAAAAAGAGAAGAAAATATCAGGCCACAAGCCTATGTAAGGTAGGCTAACACTCGCCTTTTGTGTCAATGCAAGTGGAGACTTGAAGATTAAGCCGCTCCTTGTCTACCATTTCGAAAATCCACGAGCGTTCAAGTTGCACAAAATCCTGAAGGAGAAGCAGCAGGCCATGTGGAAGGAAAACGTTCAAGACTGAGTTACCAGGCATTTCTTCAAACTTTTCTTCGGACCACCAATGAAAAAGTACCTTCTGGAGAACGATCTTCCTCTCAAGGCCCTCCTCATCCTCGACAATGCTCTTGCTCACCCTCCTAACCTCGAAGATGATATCCTGGATGAATTTAAATTCATAAAAATGCCGTACATATCTTGCAGCCCATGGATCAACAGGTGATTTCTAATTTTAAGAAACTGTACACCAAACACCTGTTTCGTCGGTGATTTGAAGTCACCAAAAATGCAAATCTAACCCTTCCTGAGTTTTAGAAGCACTACAACATTGTAAACTGCCTGAAAATCATCGATATGGCCTGGCAGGGTGTAACGAGGAGAACGCTGAATTCTGCATGGAGAAAACTGTGACCTGGCTGCGTATCCGAAAGATACTTCGAGGGGTTTAAGTCTGAGACACCTCTACTCGAGGAGATAGTGTCTCTCGGCAAGTCTATGGGCCTCGAGGTTGACGATGGAGACATTAACGATCTCGTCGAGGATCACTCAGAGGAGCTGCCGACAGGGGAACTCCTGCAGCAGCATTCGGATGCGGTGGAAGAGATTGTTCCCCGGAGGAGGACAGTATGGCGAAGATGGTTATCTCTCCGAGTGACATAAAGGCAGTGTTGGCAAAGTGGCTGTATGTTTCTGAATTTGTATAACAATATTATCCTGAAAAAGAAATATCTACAGATCGTGCAGCTACTTTATTTTATGACATTTCTCTGGCGCATTTTCGTAACATTTTGAAAGGCATAACAAAATAGACTTCTCTTGATATGTTTCTAATGAAACGACCTGCAAGTGTGAAAAGAAGTGAAGAAAGTGTTTCCAAAAAGCCTAAATTAAGCGAAGTAAGAGAGAAAACGCCAGAAATTGTTCTTTCTGAAGTCTTAATGGAAGGAAATTTTCCTTCCAAACAATAACCCTCCTCCTCCCTGCTCCAAGCGCACAAATCGCACAAAGCGTACAAGCGCACAAAGCGCACAAGCGCACAAGCGCACAAAGCGCACAAATCTTTAAGCTAATTAGATTAATAAAACCAGTTTACATATTTCGCTTGCATTCTCTATTATTATATTTTTTATAATTGTTATTTTTCTTGTAACTGTACCGTTTCTGTTTTAAAAGTAATATCAGTGGGGAAAATTAATTTGTAAAATGAGTAAATCATAAAACGAGTTTGGTTATGGAACGAATTAAACTCGCATTGCGAGGTATCGCTGTGTTTATACATATATATATATAAATATGTACATGTGTGTGTGTATGTGTATGTATGTATGTATGTATGTATGTATGTATGTATGTATGTATGTATGTATGTATGCATGTATGTATGTA
>JAOPUL010004744.1:82267056-82286622 GCA_027564515.1 Octopus rubescens
ATGAATACTAGGGAAGTCAAGACTTCCATTTTTCTGGAGATATGTGTTATAATGTCTAATTATTACAATAATTATATCATATGTCAGACATATGACAATACATTATAAAAACATTTATGTGAAATATTCAAATCCTTTCCATTAGGGAGAGACCTCTCTCTCTATATATATATATAAAAAAATATCGTCTTATATAGTATTAAATCTATATAATTAATTGGATATTTCTATAGACCTCTCTCTGTTTATATATATAAATATACATACTAATCGTATTATCATTTTTTATATAATATTAAATTTATATATTTAGTGTGATATCTTTTTCAGACTTCTCTCTATTTCTATATGTTTACATATATATGTGTGTATAAAGCATAAATATATATATTTCTTCAGTTTGTAGTGGCGCCATTGTTTGCTATATATATATATATATATATCTTGTTCCCCTGCTTGATTTTGAGATGTTTGATTAGACCAATTCAACTAATTATTATGATTATCTTATTATTAAGTCTATATTAACATTTATATTAAACTTATTATTCTCCTGAGGATTCTCCTAAGTTCTAAGTCTATCGGATAATGGAATTTTGAGAGATGAAACGCAATTGTGTTGAGTATTAATATTACTTTACCACCCTATTTAATTATCATATTAATGAATATTCCACCTATAATGAGAAAGGAGGAGCCTGACATAGGATATACAAGGTAATACTGAATACAATTATTTATATAACTACTAATTTTCTATGTTTAAATAGTTTTAATCTACGTCTCTTTTAATACCTAATAAGGTCTCTTATCATAGGCATAAGAAAATCACTGGTGTACTCTCTCCCTAATGGAAAGGATTAGATATATATATATATTTACACACACACACACACACATATATATATTACTTCTTTAGAGCTTAGAATCTCTATCAATACTAACCTAACTAGGACTGACTTTATAGATGCTTCCTTAGACCTCAAAACTAATTCCTATAAACTCTTCCATAAGCCTGACAAGAATCTAAAATATATTAAACACTTCTGCCACCCATCAATTGTATTTAGGAACTTAATTCCAAACATTAACCATAGGGTTACATGCCTTTCTTCAGTTAAAGAAATATTTGAAAAGGCTTTCCCATATAATAAGGCTCTACAAGATAGCAACTTTACCGATAAAATCTTTTATAACCCACCTCCTCAATTATCTAGTCGTAAGATAGGTCCCATAAAATGTTATGGCTTGCCCTACCTTTCTCCCTAAATGTTAGGACAAATATAGGTAGAAGATTCTTACACTTATTAGATATTCAGTTTCCTAGCAGCCATAGATACAGAAAGATATTTAATAGGCCCACAATTAAAATTACTTTTTCTTGCCCCCCTCCCCCACTAATGTAAAGACCTATATCAATAAACAACCAATGACTCAAAGCTGTCCTTGATGCACATGTAGAGGTAAATCTAAATGTTCTCAAGGACAGGCATGCAATATATCTTCCGTTGTTTATGAATCACAGGTATCAGCAAACTATGGTAATAGTTGAACAGAGATTAAGCATTATATTGGATCAGTGGAAGGAAAATTTAAATCCAGATACAACAACCATCTTTCAACCTTTAGACAGTAAGAAGAGACATACAACAACCTTCTCAGCATTAATCTGGAAACAAAGGAAAAAAAACATTAACCATGACATCAAATGGAAAATCCTTTCCAAGACCAAACCCTATATTAAGTCAAAAAGATGTTCAATATGTTCACTTGAAAAACTGTACCTTTTAAAGAACTTAAGAATTTCTAATGATTGTGTAAATTCCAGGAACGAGATTTTTTTCTTAATGTCCGTATTTTAAAAAATACATCTTAGCAGAAATTAAAGATAGACCACCAGACACATCATAAACCATTCCAGTCAGGTTTGCATAATGTTTGTTGTAACATTGGTTATCTCCTCTGTTTTTTTTTCTTTCTGTCTATTTCTATATGGGTGTTCCCATTCAAAAAACTGCTTTGAACACAGTTGACAAACTGCCTTGCTTTTATCAGCTTGAAAAATGGTGAAATAAATTAATATTTCCACCAAGAAACCCTGGGTAGCTGTATTTCACAAGACTTGTGGTTTTTATTATAATATGTATGTGGGCCCCCCCCCCCCCATCACTTGACAACCAGTGTAGGTGTGTTTATGTTGCTGTAACTTAACAGTTCAACAAAAGAGACCAAATAGAATAAGTGCCAGGCTTAAAAAAATATAAGTACTGGGGGTCGATTCATTCAACTAAAGTTTAAGGTGGTGCCCCAGCATGGCCGCAGCCTAATGACTGAAACAAGTAAAAGATTCCTTAATTGTTGGCTTATTTTCTACACATTTTCTGTTGTTCTGACAGGAGTGTGACGATAAAGCATGAGTCAATTGAAATATTTTCAAAATGTTTCTGCTCCAAACACTAGTCTTTGATAAGGACACTGAATTTGTTGCTTGAAAGCAATTCCTTAGCTCAGTTGCAATGAATCACAATTGCCAATGTATCATACTAAATTGAATGGCATCGCAGAAAATGTAGTTGAAACAAAGCAAGAATTGGAATATCATCAACCAATTTTTTTTATAGAGAGAAAGAAAAATGATTTTTTTTTTTTATTATGACTACTATTTTCATAATTATTGGCACTATGTTTAAATTAAAAATTATTATTATTGTCATAGTCTTTATATGTTCAATGGAATCATTGTGAGCCACAGACCTTGAGAAGTTTATAAATTGCTCCGTCTTTCCACAACAGAAGCAGTTCGTTGACAGTGACATACAAAACAAATCTCTCCATTTTGAAGTTTTAATTTATGACACTTGATTTATTGCCTTTACTTGTTAATTAAAGATTAAACACAATTACCATTACACACCTCCTGAGGTCTTAATAATGATTCTCAGTAAATGACATTTCCTGATCAAACAAAGAAAGCAGTACTTTACACAAAACACAAACTTCAACTGGAAATAATTGGGCTAAGTTATAAAAAAGATAGACTGGTTAGTTCAAAAGTTATGTATTCCATAATGATGTAGTTTTTACTTTACCAATTATAGCTAAGTTCCAAGTCTTTGATTACTACTGCCTGTGTCGGATTCTGCATGCTTGCCCATTGGATTTCATTTCGAACCACAAACTGCGACAACACTGCTGCTTCAACTCTCTGAAACAAGTTCTACTCACAAAACATCTAAGGTGGTGTGGAAGAAGGGGAGGGGAAGAGATGTCACTTCAAGAAGTGGTGGGTTCAAAACACTTTCTCGTGGGTTTGTGGTCAGCGATGGACGTGCGGAAGCACATTTGGGCCCCCACATCTATGGGCTTTGGCAGTGAAACTAGGAGTGGGTATCCATTACAGCCTTGACTGTCAGATGTGGTCAGCATTCATGAGGGATGTGGTGAACTTGTTGGTTGTAAGTAAGAAGTAATTATAGCTAAGAAGATACATAGAGTTGTGGAACTATCCTAATGTAAGGAATGTGGAAAGACAGTCTCTAGTTCTTGAACTTAACAGGAGAGAATATATAGAATATATACAAGAGAAAAATCATTCTAATGTAAGAAATGTGGAAAAACATTCTCTGGCATTTGCAATTTAACTGGAGAGAAAACAATACAGTTGAAAAACCATTCTAATATAAGGAATGTGGAAACAAATTCTCTTGCTCTTGTAACGTAACCATACAGGAGAGAATATATACAGGAGGAAAAAATCCCATTACAATGTAAGAAATGTGGAAAGTCATTCTCTCATAAAGCTGATGCAAATTACGATTTACATTGTTCGGGATAGACATTACAGTACTGGAGCCTAGACATGTTTCAAATGAACAGCTAGCACCGTTGTTGATGTCATTAGATAATTAAATTCCTGTAAAATTTCAGGTGATGTTGGGTTTGGAGGAAGGAGCCTTTACAGGCCCTCCAAGGTTGGATGCCATTAATGTTCCTCTTAACCATTGCAAGTTAACCCCTGCAGGAAAGACATGAGCAGGGAATGATTCTAGAGGAAACAATAGAGTGTAGTGATTAGTTTGGAGCCATGAAGATTGGGCAGAACAGTGGGTGGGAAGGTAGCATGAGCTCAGTTAGCTCTGAGGAGCAGTGGTCATAATAGTAGCAGTAAAAAAGAGAGAGGAGACAGCCAAGTGTATTTTTGTATTGTACTTTTTGTTGTGTTTGGCCCTTGTAACCAATAAAGTAAATACTATTATTATTATTATCTCTTTATATGTTCACTGGAATAACTGTTGTTATAGACCCTGAGAAATTTATAAAATTGCTCTGTCTTTTCATGACAGAAGGCAGTTCTGTAAAGATTGGCTACAGTTGGCAGTGACATACAAAAAAGAAATCTCTTCATATATATGTGTGTGTGTGTGTATGTGAGTGTGCATACATCTGTATGTGTGTACATGTGTGTGCACCTCTTGAGAACTGATATTTGTTTGCCTAAGTCCCTGGTAAAATAGCAACAGAATAAGTACCAGACTTTAAAAATAAAAAAATAAAAAAGAGAGAGAGTTAGTAGGTTAATTTGACTAAAATCCCAGCCTGGCTACAGTAAAAAGTAATCTCTAGGGGGGGGGCATTGCTCAATAGCATTCTTCAATGACCTCTCACGTTAAGTAAATCCACCCGCATTAAAAGATAATGGGTTCAATAGATGTCTCTGTTCAACAAAGCATTCAAGAGCCATAAAAAAGCGTCAACAATATTTTCCTATCAACAAGAATAAAAGGTTGAAACTGTCTGTCATAAGAAAAGTTACCAAATGAATTCAATTTGCTCATTTAATGAGTTTTCTATGTCTTAAAATAATATTCAACAGCAGTTCTTATTCATCAGTAATTAACAATGGTGGTTTTGTGCACCAATAACATCAAAATGCACAGGTGAAAATTCACACCTGCACTTGTAGGAATTTGATCATGAAAAACTGGCACTGTCGGTTACGACAATGAGGGTTCCAGCTGATCCGATCACTGGAACAGCCAGCTCATAAAATTGACATGCAAGTGGTTGAGCACTCCACATACATGCATACCCTTAATGTAGGGCTCAGGGAGATTCAGTATGACACAGAATGTGACAAGGCTGGCCTTTTGAATTACAGGTACAACTCATTTTTTGCCAGATGAGTGAACTGGAGCAACACGAAATAAAGTGTCTTGCTCAAGGACACAATGCGCTGCCAGGAATCAAACTCACGACCTTACATATATGAGCCATGTACCCTAACCACTAAGCCACATGCCTTTGAACCATGTAGTGAAATCTATAAACCAAGAATGGTCAAATGGACAAGATTTTCCCTATGAATTTAAACCCTATTCATCATGCATTTCAATCAGCTATCCATGATGGTTGCCTGCTTTAAGGTTCTGCAGTAATCAGCCCTCAAAAAAATGTGGTGAGAAGTGCTCAATCAATTTCATCAGGCTCATCCCATTGTCGGTAGGATGATGGCACTAGCCAGATGCAAATATTTGGTGACAGAAGATGGACTGTGACATAGAAACCTATGTTAGAGGCTGCAATGAAAGTCAAGTAAAACCTGACATATCAGTTAATAACCTTAATGCATCCTTGAGAGAAGCCTTCTGGCCTACAGACCCATCTACATATTGGTTGTGGGGCCATTTTTGGCTAAATGATTTTGATTGTTGTGGATACTTATTCTCAATGGATTGAAACTTTCCCTAGGAGGTACTGCAACTTCAACAACCATTGAAAAGCTTACATCTGTCTATGAAATCCACCACCTTGTAGACATTTGTGTGTCAAATAATGGGTCTGCTTCAGTAGACATGTAATCAATACACTATGACATCTCATCCAAAGGCTTTACTGAACAAGCAGCCCAACCTCTCAAGAGACTGTCAGTCCAAAGTTGTGAAACAATTGAAATTTAAAGAGTTTGTTATTGAGTCTGCTTTGGAGCTGTTGATAAATCATAAATTATGTAAGTCTTTGGATTTAGTTACGCCAAGAGTTTCTGAATATTACCAATGTGTCAAGGAAATCATGATAGCCCAAAAGAAATCAAGACAGCTAAGGAGTTTTACTATTGGTGTGTACTAGGAACTATGGGGCCAGATGGTTGATCAGTCCAGAGAGCAATACTCAAAGCCACCGGCCCAGTTTGAAATTCCATATCTGTATCTGAGAGGATATTCCAAAGACGTGATGATCAGATCTAACCTGTGTAGTGAGCAACTAATAATCCTTGCTGAGCCTGTTAATCATGAATTCTCAGCAGATCATAAATCTACAAGTCACAGCTACATCATGAACAAGAACCTCACTTCCACCTTGTGATGCGCTACCCCAAGTTCTGTTCCATATAACCAAACCTGTGACAACACTTAATCATCCAAGTGATAAAACATTGAACCTCAATACAGAGCACCTTAACCACACAGGAGGATTGCTATGCAGACAGTAGCACAATGTGGCAGCTGGGGGATATCCAGGAGTCATAACCTGAATCCAGAAGAGTGCTCTTAGAGTGTAAGAAATTAAGGGCCAAAGCACATGCACAAGGTCTTCTCTGAAGGCCTTCAGTTATTTAGCTCTTCTTAAAGTTTCTTACAACCATTCAAAGAACCTAGTTTGCCTGAGTTGCTGTGAGAGTCAAAATCAGATGCCACTCTCCTGTCTTAGTGATTACAAAGATGGATTGTTTTGCAAACCAAAAGTATGAGAGGGGGATGGGGTTAGATAGAGTTAGGTGTAGCCTCAGACATTAGAAACTGTCTCTTTAACATGATTTATTTCCCTTAGATACATTAACCCATTAATCCCCAATTTGTTCTATAGCTCAAGGTCATTGTGCAATAATTCATCTACCACTAAGTTGGTCTGGGGGAAGGACATCTCTTGTTTCAGGTTATTACACAAAAATAAAACTGAGCAACCAACAGTAGATGAAACCCAAGGAAGAATTAAAGGAAGGAAAAAAGAAACTTTCAATGCTTAGAAGAGAACAGAGTTGAAACCCACATTCAAACAAACAAGTTAACTATTATATCACTTGTACTGCTCTTTAAAATAAGCATGAGATGATCAAGTCCCTGAATCTGTCACATAAAGGCAGGATATGTACAGCAAGAATACTGAAGTTTAACCCAAACCCATATGCTGGACATTGAGGCTGTTTGTCAGTTAGCAGAATTTATGATTTTCTTATAAAGTTGATTCAAACAATCAACTTTGTGTAGAGCTGAACAACAACAAAACAGCAAAATTAGTTTATAAAAGAGCACTCAACGACATTAGTCATTGAGCCAGAGATTAACTGTTCATGTGTTGGAACAATGAAATACAGTGTTGATAGTGACTGACAGAAGATACCAGTAATCAAAGAGGTAAGGTGCCAATAGAGATCCTCCTTGTTTAAGATCAATAAGTCCAACAACTATACATTGCAAGAAAACAAAGTTTAAGAAATACAAAAAAGTAAAATAAAAATGAAATAATCAATACACGTACAAACACATTTCCACCACCAGAAGAGACCGACACATGAAAGACATTATTATTATTATTTATTTCTATCTCAGTTTTTTTTTTCATATATTTCAAATTTGTTTCTGTTTTTCTTTAAAAAATATAAAACTTTTGCAATATGTAAAATACAAATTGTAATATACAAATTTTGGCAATATCATGTATTCTCTCTGTATTAATGAATAAGGTTTTAAAACCCACCAAAGTGTTGGGACACCACTGAAGGCAGATTTTAGATATATGTGTCATAAGCAGAATAGTCCTCTTTCTCGTATAAGAAAGAGTGTCAACCTAAGAATATTAAATGTGAGCGACCCTGGGACTTTTGTTGTTTTCTTTATGTTTTTGATTTGCTATTTGTATATGTAAGCAATATCCTCATCAGACATGTGGGTTTCAAATTGCTAACTCACTGAATCAATGTAGCTCAGAGAGAGCAAGTTACAAGAGATGTTAGTGTGCTTTAAAATGTTGGTAATGTCTATTTTATTGTCACAGGTTATTTCAATTACAGTTTTCCAAAAGCCTCTTCAGGATGCAAGAATGCATCTATTTTGGTATCAAGAATGGATAGATCATCAAAGTGTGCTGGATCTCATGTAATTACTATATTTCATATTACAGGTGACTCTGATGAAGTTTGATATCAAGTGTGGCAACTTCTGTGCATTTTTAAAGCACAATTACAGAAAATTGTTTATGGCTTTTTTCTTTTAATCTTTATAAATAAAAGTCAAGCAGTGTCTGTCTGTCTGTCTGTCTGTCACAACATCTATAATAGGGAGGGAATGAAGGGTAGGGATCAAAATATATGTCACCGTGTATTTTAAGGAGAGGGGAAAAGTTGTTGAGAGAGAAAGAGTGTGTGTGTATGTGTGTGAGAGAGACAGAGAGAGAGACAGAGAGAGAAAGAGAGAGAGAGAGAGAGAGGAAAAAAATAGAGATACATAGTGAAGGGGAGGAGAAAAAGTTAGTGTGGTGTGTATGTGTGAGTGAGTATATTTCTGTGTGTCTGAGGAGAGGGAAAGTGATAATGTCAATCGTATTCAATAATTGTAATCTTTCTGCCTCACACAATGTATGTCTATATTTTGTGTTTGTGTGCACATGCATGCAGTGCTAAAACAGGTTGAATGCCCTGTCAACTGTGCCAAATCATTAGCATCCAAACAGTCACACCCAATCATTCATTCACATCATTATTATTAAGAGGGAAGAAAGCTGAGATGCCACATTTGTGGCCAAACAAACCTTTTAAAGGATTTCTGCCCCATGCAAAGAAAAGAAAAAAAAACACGCTGCTGCAAACACATCCCACACAACAACACCAGCAGTGCCAAGAGCAACCACATCCAAAACAACAGCATCAACAGAAAGAACAGCAGGAGAAATCCATTCAACAACATCAGCAGCAAGCATTGGTACCACACCCAAAGAAAACTAAAACATCTACACCATCGCAACCAAGAGAAGCCTCACTCACACCAGTCGACCAGACCACCAGCCTAAAAAGGTGTGACAGTGCAGACATACCCCTTCCCCCTGCCACATTTTTCTGACTGTGAAAACTCGTCTAGTGAGGAAAAGTCTCGAAAACCCAGCAGAAAGAATCTTGATGAAAGGGAAAAAAATTACAAAATGAAAAGCACAATACAAGACTAAAATCAAATAGACTAGAGGAGGAGACACAGAAACCAACAAACCATCACACACCCACACCAATGCAATTACAAACATCAACACTACAAACACCACCAACATCACAAACACCACCAACATCACAAACACAGCAATCCAGACCAACAACAAAAACAGCACTACCAAGACATCATAAATTACACAGCCATAGACACAAACCACAAAAACTTAAAACATTCAATAATACACAGACATCACTCTAAATGAATACATCACACCCCTATTCACATAAAAATTATAAAAACTTCACAACAAACTGAAAGCAAAATATCCCAAAGAAATGGGAGAGTTCTGTGGGACCTTAAATAAAAGGCTATACAAAGAAATGCTTGTGGAGACACCCACAAATAGCCAGGACAGAACATCAGTCTCTACACAAAAAAATACAGTGATTCTCTTCATTCTCCTCCTCTCTGACAAGCATGGCCTTGCTCAGAATAGACAGTATATGTGCACATGTCCCAGGGTTGCCTTGGAAACAGGGCCACCTACTAAGTTTAGATGTAGTGGCTATCAGTGAAACCAGACTGTTCGACGAGCTTTCATGCCCTTTTTTCAGTGGACACGAGATTTACTTATCTCTATGTCAACTGGGAATAGGGGGTGGAACAGTGGTGGTGTTCTGGAGAGGTCTGGATCTGAAGACTATCTTCCTGGACCTAGAAGGTAAGTTGGTGATCCTGGCTGTGAATAGTAGCAATGGGGGGGGTGCATTCAGACTGGTGGCTGTTTATGCTCCAACAGAGGCAGGACAGCCGGATTTTTTCAGACGTCTGAAGGTTTTCCTGGGAACGTCTTGACCTTTAGGGCTAATGGGAGATTGGAACACCATCTTGGATGCACGTTTGTATTGTGTGGGGCTAGCCGTTAAAAGAAGAAGGTGCAAAAGTCTCGCAAATCTGCTCAGACATTTTCAAATGTCTGACAGGTACCAACTGGATTTCCCGCATGTGCCAGTGTAGACATGGACAAACTGCATCGGGTCATCTAGGACGTATCTAAAAAGAGTATTCTGTAGGCTGGTAAATAAGGAAAGTATAAATTGTCCACTTTTTAAAATTGTCGGCTACACAGACCATAAATTTGTGATCTGCATGGTTGACTTAGACTTCATAGGCAGGGACCCAGTTACTAGAAGCTGAATGTGTCACTCCTGGCAACCCACGCTTAAAGAGACCCAATTAGCGAATTAGTTAAACAGGCTTTGACGGGGTCAATCATCAACAACAAATGGTGGTTTGCCCTGAAAAGGGCAATTATAGTAAAATCGATTAGTAAGGCACTAGTAATAAAAAGGAATAGAAGGAAACTTAGTTAGAAACTTAGAAGAGGTGCTTAGGAAAAGTATTGCAATTGACAGGCTGGTAGCAAGATTGGCCCTGGACCAATTCTTCAATGCTAAGTACAAATGATGCATTGTCAGAGTTAAGGTGCATGCTCTAAGAAATAAGAAAATAAAAGCTGCTTGATGGGCCCAAGTGGCAGAGGCACAACATGGAAACAAAGCCACATTTCGGTCTTTGATGGACCTAGATTGGTGCACGTTACTCGAGCCTGAGCAGATGTGTGCAGCATTTCAGCAGAACTTCGCCCAAATGTCTGGGACAAATGGCAGGCTGGAATGCAGGATGGACTTTAGTGCCCTGTGTTGTGGACCAAACATCAACTTTTTCAAGTTTCACTTGAAAAGGAAAGTGAGGGTAGAGAGGGAAGAGCTGCCTCCCAGCAATTTTGTTAAACGTTGGCCTTAACTTCTCCCTACCCCCACCCCACCCTCTCTAGATACAAATGTACGGAACATCATTTAATGTATGTTTTCTATGCTTGCATGGGCTGGATCGTTTGACAGGAGCTGGCAAGCAAGAGGACTACAGCAAGCTTCAGTGTCGGCTTTGGAATGATTTTTACAGCCAAATGCCTTTCCTAATGCCAACCACTTTACTGTGTGTACTGGGTGCTTTTTACGTGGCACCAGCACCAGTGAGGTTGCCAAGTGGGAGAGGGGTAGTTTTAAGGGAGGTGGCTTGATGCCAGATGATGAAATCTTAAAGTATGATAGAGGAACAGAAACAGGTATCTTGTGGGAGAGATGCATGGTTACCCCAGTTGGAAAAGAAACAGATGGTGGTGAAGATGTATATTTTTTTTTTGCAAGGGAAAACAGAAAAAGAACCCCCTTCAAAAGTGGAGTCACGGTATAGTGAAGTTTGTTCTGATTTTCAAGGCACTGATTAATATAAACAATATATAAATATAAAAGAGGGGGGAGGGAGGGGAGAGAGAAACTGATGGACAGACAGACAAATAGAAGCTTCTACTTAATGGAAATAGTATCAGTTTAATTCAAATTTTGCTGCTGAGAGGGGACGATACGGTGTAATGATAGTGCTTCTGATGTCCTTACTTGTGAACTACAAAGTGAGACCTCTTTTACAGCTAGATCTACTGAGCCACATCTTTGACTAGAAACCTATCAAACTAACAATGGCCAAAAGTGATTCAATAATAATTATTTCTAGCATAGATACAATGTTTATGCTAGAAATAACAGCAATCTAGTATGGCTGAATCTATCAGATATGGAGTATTTTTGTAAGATGTTGACATTTAAATGAGAAAAAAAAATTACTCCTCTATAATTGTTTGTTGAAATTCTAATGAGAATCAAAACAGATAATTAACCAAATAGGTTGATCCCAGTACCTATTTTTAAGTCTGGTACTTATTCTATTGGTCTCTTTTGCTGAACCATTAAGTTATGAGGACATAAAAAAACCAACACCTGTTGTCAAGCAATGGTGGATTAACAAACAGACACACACATTATATATATATACACATATAGACGCACATATATACACACATATATATACACATATAGACACACATATAGACACACATATATACACACATATATATACACACACACACAATGGGCTTTCATAGTTTCCATCTATAAAATTCATTTACAAGGCATTGGTCAGCCTAAGGCTATAGTAGAAGACCTTGCCCAAGGAGCACATAGTGGGACTGAACTTGGAACCATAAAGTTGGGAAGCAAACTTCTTGACTACACAGCCATGCCTGTACTCATAGTAAAAGGTAAAAAAAGAGGAGGAGGAGACTGCACCTGTGGGCCAGAAACTGGAATGTGTCTAAATGACTTATAGCCAATCAGTCAAGTGACCCATTTCTGACTGCTATCTAAAATGTCTGTGTGTACAGCAGCAGCAGTCCCATCCCAAATGTGAGAGGGATACTTCATTGTGGACCTCATCAGGGCTTTATAGGATATCAATAATTGTTGGGCTAAGGTTATTTTGAATGAGGTTACATATATTTAAAGGGTAAACTTGGTAGCTTCTTGTCAAAAAATGCTACCATCTGTATGTAGTAACAATGTCTAAAGAGTTTACAACTGAATAGGAAGGCCTCTGATTCGGATTTACTGGGTCTGAGAGCAGAGTTTTAAAGACTAAACTACATCACTACAGTTGCTGGTTATGTGCTCGCACAACTCCCTATGTTTACATACATAAAGTTTTTATATAATAAGCTATGTAGTGTATTATCATCATCACTTAATGTCATGTTTTCCATGCTGGCATGGGTTGGACAGTTCAATAGGAGCTGGTGAACCAGAGGATTGCATGCACCAAATTCCTGTGTCTGCTTTAGCATGGTTCCTATGACTGGATGCCCTTAATACCAACCACTTTACAGAATGTACCAGATGTTTTCTATGTGGCATCAGCACTAGTGAAGTCACCAAGTAACTTGCAAGACAAGAACTCCTCAACTGAATGGGGAGCAGTATTGATGGAGGTGGCTTTATATCAGGTGATGAAGGGTTAAAATATGATAGAGGAACAGGTGTTTTGCTGTCAGAAAGATGCATGGCTACCCCAGTTAGAAAAGAAAGAAGATATGTCAAGGCACCCCCATTTTATAGGAAGGCGAATATAAGTAGTATAGGTGGGTACATAAGTTTGTGCGAGTGTGAAAGAAGAGTGGCAGAAGGATAGTGATAGAGGGAAATGCAGTGAGTAGTGAACACAGTGGAGGAGTGATCAATCATGATTAATGCCTAATTAGAAATGTGGTATAGGAAAGCAATTACAATGCTGAGTATCAATGGAACCTTGACAGTGATAACTGGCTTCAAATTTTGGCGCTAGGCCAGCAATTTCAGGGATGAGGCCTAGTTGATTACATCAACCCCAGTGCTTAGCTGATACTTATTTTATCAACACCGAAAGGATGAAAGGCAAAGTCAACCTCAGCAGAATTTGAACTCAGAACTTAAGAACAAACAAAATGCTGGTAAGCATTTCTCCTGGTATGCTATCAATTCTGCCAGCTTGCCACCTTGTGATAATTAAAAGAAAAAAAATCTTACTGTAATTAAGAGCCAGTCAGTCAAATACAAAAGGAAAATCGAGAGGAATTCCTAATTGGCCAGAATCTATTTCAGGAAATGCAGTTCCATAATCCAAGAAAATTGCCATATGGTAAAATGTGCATATTTTTAGAAAATATGAACTGATTTACATCCATTTTTCATGATACGTAAGGTTTGGAGATTTCGTCTAGTTGGAACTTCAGGAGTTCCAAACTGTTTAAATGCATAAGTCTCTGATATCCAAGTGGCTAAAAAGTGTCAGCAGAAGGAAACTCAGGAGTCATGACGTGGATATGGCCCAGACCCTTAGAGTGTAAGAAGTTAAGGGCCGAAACATTTGATTGAGGTGGGGTTCTTTTCTGAACACCTTCTGCTGTTCAGCTCTCTTGAGAGTTTCTTAACACTTTTGTTTCTGGGAGTGCAAATTTAAACATTTTCATGCTATTGCATCAATTGGCCCTTCCAATCAAACAACTCAACTATGAATTAGGAATGGAATAGAGAAATAGATTTGTTTGTTTGTTTGTTTTTTTCACTCAAGCAAACTGAGGCAAAAAGAATTATAAACATTATTTGGTAAACAACAATTTTTTCCAAATGGTTTGAACTCGACCGTACAGTAAGTAACTCAACAGCTTCAACTTGAAATTGAAGCCAAGTTGTAAATTTGGCTCACTGGCAACTTTTACATTATCATCATTTAACGTCCATTTTCCATGCTGGCATGGGTTAGGCAGGTTGACAAGATCCAGCAAGCTGCAAGACTGCATTGTGCTTCATGTTAACTTAGGCATGGGTTCTACAGCTAGATGACCTTCATAATGCCATGCTATTATTATGCTTCCAATAATGGTTTCTGATTTAGGCAGCATAAGGCCAGTCATTTTGTAGGAAGGTAATAATCAATTACATCGATCCGAGTATTTGAATGGAACATGAAGGGCTGGAATGAACAATACAAGACATTTTTTTCTGATGCTAATGATTCTACCAACCTATTGCCCTAATACAATAATAATTCTTTCTTACAATGGCACAAAGCATGAAATTTTGGGAAGAAGTTTAGTCGACTAAATTGCTCTTAGTACTTGATTGATACTTGATGGTTTCGAGAGGTGATGAAAGGCAAGTCAACTATGGCAGGATTTGAATTCAGAACGTAAAGAGCCAGAAAAAAATACCATATGGTATTTATTCTGACAAGCTAACAGTTCTGCCAATGTACTGTCTGAATATATACAATAACAACGACGCATGCACATACAGAAGACTACCTTAATTGGCCTGGCTGATTTACAATAAATAGAGAAGGTACTGATATGGTCAGCCAGTCATTAATATTACACCAAACAACCGTTCAGTTATTGGTCGTTCTTTCTTTATACTACCAACTAATCAAAGTCAATAAGAAACTTGCTAAGAAACCAAAGAATAAAAACAATAAAAAAAAACAGCAATAATAATAATGGTTTCAAATTTTAGCACAAGACCAGCAATCTCAGGGGAGGGGGTAAATCGATTACATCGACCCAGTAATCAACGGTACTTATTTCATCAATCCTGAAAGGATGAAAGGCAAAGTTGACCCCAGCAGAATTTGAACTCAGAAGTTAAAGACAGGATGAAATGTTGCTTAGCATTTTGCCCGGCATGTTAACGATTCTGCCAGCCCGCTGCCTTGGCAATAATAATAATAATCCTTTCTATACTGCGCACAAGGTCTGAAATTTTCGGGGGTGGGGATAGTTGATTCAATCGACCCCTGTACTCAACTGGTACTTGTTTTATCAACCCCAAAAGGATGAAAGGCAAAGTCGACCCCGGCGGCATTTGAACTCAGAATGTAAAATTCCACAAAGCATTTTGTCTGGCACTCTAACAATTCAGCCACCTCACTGTCTTAATAATCCTTTCTACTATAGGGACAAGGCCTTAAATATGGGAGAGGGTGTTAGTTGATTACATCGATCCCTAGTACTCAAAAAGAAATCCACAAATCATTTTATCTGGCACGATAATAATTTAACCAGCTCACCACTTTAATAATAATAATAATAATATAGGTTTCAAATTTTGGCACAAGGCCAGCTTTTTCAGGGGAGGGGTTAAGTCAGTTACATCAACCCCAGTGTTCAACTGGTACTTATTTTATGGCTCCCGAAAGGATGAAAGGCAAAGTTGACCTTGGTAAAATTTGAACTCAGAATGTAAAGACGGACAAAATGCTGCTAAGCATTTTGCCTAGCGTGCTAACGATTCTGCTAGCTCGCCGCCTTGATGATAATATTAACAATAATTTCAACCTTTAAAACACTTCTATGTTTCAGAATATTTACCAAAATGTTTTTTAATGTTTTTTTTTTTTAATTTATAAAACACAAATAAATCAACAACAAAACATCAAAGACAAACAAACAAACAAAAAAAAAACAACAAATGTATTTTCAATTCTTCCATTAATCATCCCTTTTTCTTTTTTGTAAAGTTTCAATTTTCATTGGCATTTCAGAAAATAAGAATAAATTGAAAATGTACAGAAGGGGGGAAAAAAAACCCAACAAAAACAAGTATGTAATAAAAATAATGTAAAAAGGAAATTCTTGAAAAAAAAAAAAAAGTTTTTTTTTTTTGTGTCCTTTGAGTTGCTCTTATTTGGCAAGTATCTTTGATCTGAGATCATTTGTAGTAACTCAAACAAACTTTTGCATTGTAAAATTATATTAGCCATTAAAACACACAAATATATACATAGTTATATACACGCCATTATTATTATTATTATTATCTTTATCTTTTATTTGTTTCAGTCATAAGACTGCGGCCATGCTGGAGCACCACCTTCAAGAATTTTAGTCGAATGAATTGACTCCAGTACTTTTTTTTTTAAAGCCTGGTACTTATTCTATCGGCCTCTTTTGCTGAACCACCAATTGTCAAGTGCTGGTGGGGGACAAACACAAAGACACACATACATAAATATATATATATATACATATATAAATAAATATATATAAAGATTTATGATAAAGATTTATTTGTTTTCCAATGATAAAATAATCTTTATCACAAATATTTTTGTCATATATATATTTCTCTCTTTATTACTTTATACACTCCTTGTATCGTACTATATATTATTATTATTTGTAGAATGATACATGTAGGAGCTTTTTTATGAGTATCACTGGATTCATGTAATTCATATATTGTGAATTAATCTATATATATGAGTGAATGAATCTTCATTGGTTTCTACAGAGAGTATTCAGTTGTTTGATCACCTGCACATTGAATTATAGTGTAAGTAGCTGAGTATTTCACAGACATATTCAGAATCAATGTGACGAGGCTGGATCTTTGAATTACAATCAATCTATCCAATGAGCTTCCACAGAATTTCTGTCTGTCTACCTTGAGGTTTGTGTCAACCAGAGGCCATAGTAAATGACACTTGCCCAAGATTCCACACCAGCACACAGTTGGATCGAACCTGAGACTTCATAATTGCAAGTCAAACTTCTTAATCATTTGGCTATGTTACATCCATAATATATATATATATGTATATATACCCCCCCCCCTCCTGGACACTAAGAGTTCCTGGCCCTTATGTCTGCTCCCCACCCCACCCATCTATTTGTTCCCGGTTCTTATGTCTGTTTGCCTTTGATCTATAGGTCTCGTCTATGTCTCGTTCATCCCTGCTCTATATGTCCGTCTGTCTACCAATCACTTGTGTGGTGCTACGTAAAAGCACAAGCATCGAGAGTCCGGTGCCGGTGGCACATTAAAAGCACCCAGCACACACTTTAATGTGGTTGGCATTAGGAAGGGCATCCAGCCATAGGAACCATGCCAAATCAGACTAGAGCATGGTATTTTTGTAGGAAACTCTTGAAATGGTCAACTTTCTAGAATGGACCAAATAGCGAAGTCCATAAGGTTGATGTCTGGGCTGGAGCGGAGCAATACCCCACTGAAATGGCTCCTGCACCACTGCTGTGTCACATTGAATGTATGAGAAGGAGCGGCGTTTTGTGTGAACACGTAATCATCGCCAAATGTTTCGGTCACCCATGACAAAACATTTTCATGTAAATTGCCGAATTGACCTTCATCCCTTCTTTAATGTACACCAGAGGAGATTTTCCACCATTGAATGACTTTGCCGCCCAAACCATCACTCCAGCGGGTTTCATTTGGCAAAATACATTACGGGCACCTTCGGGAACAGCACCTGACCTCGTGGCCAAAATCCTGTGATTCTGGGTGTTCGCTACAGCCTCCAAGGTGAATATCTTTTCATCCAACCAGGTGAAGACATTGTCACCGGCACTGTGAATCCCCACCATTTTCTTGCACCTGTCTAGTCGCTTTACTCTGGAAGCAGCCGAAATTTGGTGTCGACATTGCAATTTTAATGGTTTGCTGTCAATTGAACCTGTCTTACTGTAGTGTTTCATGTCATTATAGACTGTTTTGGGATCAACACCAACCCTTGAAGCCATGTCTTGGTGCTATGTCCTGCTTTTTTAAGAGCTACAATCTCACTTCGCTTATCATCTGACATATTGAAATGTTTTACTTGTCGAATGTAAACAAACAATGGAGTGTACATAATCAATTGAATGTTGAAGAGTGCATTTTAATTATTTTTGTGCAATTTCAAACTAAATTTAATAAAATAAACTTATTTAAATAATCGGGAATTCTTTACAGCATACCTTGTATGTAATATATACCCTCCTGGCACTACCAAAATTGAACAATATTAACGTTAATGGTGTGAAATTGTTATGATTCTTTGGACATTAACTGAAGACGCTGTGGCAATGGGCACTGTGTGTATTTTTCGTTCATTCCATTTCTTTATATAAATTACAAATATATTTATCTACGCAATACGCACCATCTTATTTTTAAATATTCAATTAATAATCCTGTGTGACTACTTTCTCTTTGTCTTCCTCGCCCTCTCCAACATTTCCTTTGTGCCACTTTTTGTCTCTCTCTTTTGCCTCGATCTCCCTCTCACTACCACTTCTACTGTCATGTGACCCTGCTTCTTTTTCAAACTGGGCAGCTAACGAGACTAGTCCTGCTTCTCTTGTCTAGCTGTTTTTTTCAAATCCTTCAGGATATTCTTCCATTGTGCTCACCACTTATTCGTTTCGTTTTTATAGCTGCAAGGCTACCTGTTGTACATTCATTCAAATTGTTTGCATGTCCACATTCTGTTGATTTGTCTTTGTCCCTCATTCGTCCATCCTCCTTGTCATTAGACAGTAGGCCCTAATTTTGATTTGTATAATGTTTTATTTTTAATTTGGGGTTTTGTTTGTATATTGTATATTTATTTAATTTTGTTTGTTTTTGTCTATCCCTTGTTCGTTGCCACTGCCCAGTGGTCATTATCTTACCCCATTGGCACCACCAAAATTGAACAATATTAATGTTAATGGTGTGAAATTGTTATGATTTTTTTTAACGTTAACTGAAGAGGCTGTATAAACGGGCACTGTGTGTGCTTTTCATTCGTTCCATTTCTTTATATAAATTACAAATATATATATGTATATATATATATGTATATATATATATATATATATATATCGACAGTCGATCGACTTTCATCAAATCAGACTGAGGAAACAATGTTTCCATTGGTCTTTCCAATTGCTAATACTATCTATCGGTTGCAACTCCAGTAGAAGATGCAACGTGAAATAAAGTGCCTTGCTCAAGGACATAACGCATCTGGGAATCGAACTTGCATGAAGGCACTCACATGAAGGTACATTGGATTCACAATCGTGAGGTTGTGAGTTTGATATATATATATATATATATAAGTTACATATATTAGGGAAGATGGTAATATCTTCCAATTATCCAGCAATTCTTAGTTTATA
>JAOPUL010004744.1:82313604-82325773 GCA_027564515.1 Octopus rubescens
AGGCACCTGGTACACTCTCTGGAGTGGTTGGTGTTAGGAAGGGCATCCAGCCGTAGAAACCATGCCAAAATGGACTGGAGTCTAGTGCAGCTCCCCGGCTTGCCAGTCTCCAGTCAAACCGTCGAACCCATGTCAGCATGGAAAACGGACACATGATGATGATTTATGTATGTATATATGTATGTGTGTGTCCATGTCTTTGTGCGTACCCTTATCTAGACATCATATGATGGTTATAAATGCGCATCGCCATCATACAAACGATATTGTTCATTTTCAGTCTTCCATAAAGAAACATGTCTGCCATAGAAAAATCCACCTCGAAATTCCGTCCAACCCATGCAAGCATGGAAAAGTGGATATTAAAACAATGATGATGATAAAGACTAACAATTTACATCTGTTGGATGGGTAAAGTCAGTGTGCATGTAAGACACAGTGTAAGTGATTTGAGTGAAAAGTTGGGTATACGAGGCATCAGATGTAGTGTGCAAGAGAGAAGACTGCGCTAGTATGGTCACGTGATGCAGATGGATGAGAACAGCTGCATCAAGAAATGCTGATTTCTAATTGTGGAGGGAACGTGCGGAAGGGGTAGACCCAAGAAGACGTGGAACGAGGTGGTGAGAAAGGGTCGTCAGATGTTGGGCCTCACAGATATGACAAGGGACCAACACTTCTGGCAGTTTGCTGTGCTTGAGAAAACACGTCAAGCTAAGTAAAACCATGGCTGTCTACGCATACAGGTATGTCCTCTACATCCTTCTCTCAGCCAAGATATCTAGTCTTATAGGCTTGCGAGTGCTGGTGCCACACAAAAGCACCCGTGCCATTTCCACGTAAAAGCGCCTGTGCCGGTGTCATGTTTAAAGCACCCAGTACACTCTGTAAAGTGGTTGATGTTAGAAAGGACATCCAGCTGTAGAAACTATGCCAAAACAGACAAATGGGCAGCTCTCCAGCTGGCCAACTCCTGTCAAACCATTCAACCCATGCCAGCATGGAGAACAGATACTTGATGATGATAT
The DNA here is from genome assembly GCA_027564515.1 of Octopus rubescens. Lineage (NCBI taxonomy): Eukaryota > Metazoa > Mollusca > Cephalopoda > Octopoda > Octopodidae > Octopus > Octopus rubescens. The sequence continues at coordinate 82,314,633 of JAOPUL010004744.1, forward strand.
TTGCATATAAAGAATCAAAGGACTGAAAACAATCATGATAATAGTAAATACAAAAGGACTAGTGAACAAAAAACACTAACATAAAAATATTAAGACTGTCAACTGAATAACATTCAAAGTAGCTTATTGTATTAAGACAAGGCATGTACTTTTAATGCTCTCTCACGTCAATAGCATTGTAATTAAAAGTATAACCTTGTTCAAACAAATGTTTGTACAAAGATGAAATACATTCAAAGCACAGATAATTAAATCAACCTCAGTATATGACTGGTACTTCTTATTTTATCAATCTTAGAAGAATTTGAAGTCAGAATAAAAAGAAGCACGATGGTTTCTCACAGTCAAGTGGCAATGAATTTTAGGGTATACCATCAACCCAATACTTGGATGAAAGCTTTTATAATAAAAAATATATAATAAATACAATAATATTGGCTTCAAATCTTAGCACAAGGCCAGCAAGTTTGGGGGAGGGGTTAAATCAATTACATTCACCTTGGTGCTCAACTGGTACATATTTTATTGACCCCAAAAGGATGAAAGGCAAAGCTGACCTCAGCAGAATTTGAACTCAGAACATAAAGATGGACAAAATGCCACTAAGTATTTTGTCCAGCGTTATAATGATTCTGCCTGCTCACCGCCTTAGATAATAATAATGATTTCAAATTTTGGCACAAGGTCAGTAATTTCGGGGTGGGTGGGTGTTAAGTCGATAACATTGACTCCAGTTCTCATGAGAATGGTAATTATTTTATCGACCCCCCACCCCAAGAGGATCACTTCAGCAAAATTTGAATTCAGAACATAAAGACAGGTAAAATGCTGCTAAGCATTTTGCCTGGCATGCTTATGATTCTGCCCACCACCTTACATTAACCCCACCCAATGCTCAACTGGTATTGATTTTATTAACCCCAAAAGGATGAAAAGCAAAGTTGATCTTGGCAGAATTTGAACTCAGAATGCGAAGAGCCAAAACAAATAACACACAAAACATTTTTGTCAAGGCAAAAAAAAAAAAACCAGTATGAAAAGACAACAAATTAAGAGAAAAAAAGAAATATGTGAAAGAAAAAATAGAAATATGTAAAAGATGAAGTGAAGGAGGAAAAGAAAACAAGGCTTACTTCTAAAGGCAAATAAGTATGTTTCTGTTCTTGACCAACTTGAAGACAAGGTAAGTGCGGATATCTGGAATGAGATACGTGAAAGAAAATAATGAAAGAAAAACAAAAAAAAAAATCAATGAATTTTCAAGACAAGATTTGTGATAATCAGAGAGGTACAAACTTTTCTGATTATACACATGTACACACACACACACGAACTATATCCTTCTCTTTCAACAATTGTTTGGAAATAATAGTAGTAGCAGCAGCAGTATTGAATTTCTTAATACTAATCAACCATCAGAATCATTGTCATCATTTACCATCCGTATTCCATGCTGGTATGAGTTAGATGGTTTGATAGGATACAACATGTCAGAAGACTGCATCAAACTCCAATGTCAGCTTTGGCATGGTTTCTACGACTGGATGCCCTTTCTAATGTCAACCACTTTACAGAGTGTACTGTGCACTTTTTCGTGTCATGGTATTAGTGAAGTCACCAAATAGCTCACAAGACAAGGCCCCTTTATTCAAGGTGTGGAGTAGTAGAGTGAGGTGGTTCTTATACCAGGCGCTAAATAACCCGTTCAACTATAAACACAAGGCTTGAAATTTCATGGGAAAGAGCTAGTCGATTACATTAACCCCAGTGTTCAACAGGTACTTAGCTTTCACCCTTTCATGGTTGATAACATAAGTCGACCTAGGCAGAATTGGAACTCAGAACATAAAAGCAGACAAAATGTCACTAAGCATTTTGTTCAGGATGCTAATGATTTTGCCATCTTGCTACCTTAAATAATAATAATAATAATCCTTTCTACTATAGGCACAAAGCCTGAAATTTGGGGGGAGAGAGTAAGTCAATTACATTGAAACCAGTGCTCAACTGGTACGTATTTTATCAACCATGAAAGGATGAAAGGCAAAGTCAACCTTGGTGGAATTTGAATTCAGAGTGTAAAGATGGACGAAATGCCACTAAGCACTGTCTGGCTTGCTAACGATTCAGTCAGTTCACTGCCTTCAGGTGTTAAATTATAAGGATTATTATAATTATAAAGAGTTTTAATAGATCTCAATTTTAGGGAAAAGAACAGTCTGATACTTTATTACATTGATCTCAGAAGAATGACAGATAAAGTTCAAATTCTTGGTAGGATTTGAACCCAGAATGTAAAATGCCAGAACAAATATACTATTTTGTCCAACGATAGAGTTAAAAGAACTCTCTAGGCTTGTCTTATCAAACACATGACAACTGGGTGCACAAGAGAATCTAGTGCTGCTGCCATAAAATATATCAGTACAGTTGTTGGTGATAAGAAGAATATCCAGCTGTAGAAACCAAGGCCAAAAATGAAATGTACATGCAACCAGAATATTCGAAAATGCTATCTTGTCTGTGAAGGCAGCAGCTCCTAATAAGAATTAAGTTGGATTATGACTATCTTCCCAACCCACGCCAACATAGAAAGCAGACATAAAATGAGGATATATAGATATAAGCATGGACGTGACCATGTGGTTGGGAAGCTTGTTTCCTAACCATGTGGTCTTGGGTTCAGTCCCACTACACTGCAACTTGGGCAAATATCTTCTATAGCCCTAGAGTGACCAAAGCTTTGTGAGTGAATTTGGTAGACAGAAACCGGAAGAAGCCCACCAAGCAAGCGCACAAGTCTTGACCTCATGTGATCGTTGTAAATGAGCATCACAGTAACACAGTGATGTTCTTTGTTTCCAGTCTTCTGTGAAAACCCTGTCTAGGTATGGGGGAAATATTATATTGTTTGGAAACAGGTGAAGGTTGGTGACAGGAAAGGCATCCAGTCATAGAAAATCTGTTTCAACAAATTCTGTCTGCTCCATGCAAGCACATATAAGTGGATGTTAAATGATGATAATACCAGCTACTAAACAATAATATATGGTTTTGCTGTTGCTATAGTGACCTTCATATACTAAATCTAAATAATTAAAACTGAAAGGTTTTCCTAATTTCTCAAGTTTGGTTTTTACGACTTGTATCCTGTCATTAGCACTCACTCCACACACATCCATATTTACACTAATTTCACACTTTTCACTACCACACCCAAATTAAATCATTCCATCTCCCATTTATCTCATAAAACATAAAAACAACATGTTCCAACACCATCATTATCAGTGACATAAAAATGTTTTTTCTTTCCTTTTTCTTTTTTTAATACTTACAACAACTTCATTTGGTATTTTTCATAAAAATATTTAGCAACTGTACATTCTACTGTTTGACCATTTTCCAACTGTAAAGGGAATCTGCAAAGAAAATATAAGCTTAAGTTATGGGGCCATTAATTTCTCCCTTCAACAACAGTAAATTTTGTTATTTTTACCCTAAGGTGAATGCAGCATTGTGGGTGATGCACCAGAAATGAGGGAGAAAGAGACATCAGGTGATGAAATGAGCAATTTGAGCATTTTCTTTTTGTTGCCATGTTGAATGTCAACAGAATCACACACACACACACACACACACAAAAGGCACTAAAATAGCTTGAAGTGTAAAGGACAGAAAAGGTATCTCGCTGATGGAATTTGTGCGACCCTGAGACACACTGCCAGAAGATAAAATAAATGAGGACCCCCCCATAATTGCACATGTCCATTCTCAGCCACTGCCTGAACAAAAAAAAGATGCTCAAATCACCCACTCAGCTAATGTCACTTCCTCCCCACTTCCGATGCATCACCCAATAAATTCTTTTGCTTCCCACTGTGCCACAAAGATGACATGGCAGAATTCTCCAAGCAGCAGACAAAATGTAGGTAGTGAATGCAGATATATGGAAGGTTGGAAAGAATAACACAAGCCTTATTTGTTAGATGTGCAATGTCAGTGTGCATACATGAGATGAGCTGAGAGAAAAACTCACTATAAAAGAAACCAGATGTTGCATGCAAGAGACATGACTGTGTTGGTAGGGATGTGTGATGTGTATGGATGATGAGAGATGGGTAAAGAAGTTTCCTTAATTATCTGGCAATGTTCTATACACACTAAAGTATAAACAAACAGAAACAGTGAAGATGAGATAAGAAAAAGAAAGAACAAGAGAGAAATGAATGTATAAAAACATACGACTGTGTTTGAGCAGGTCGCCTGGTCACATTGCAAACCCTGTACTTTCGTCTCATTTGCCCGCAGTGAGTAATCTCAACTTTTAGACCTGAATCATTAAAAAAGAAAAGAAAATACTGGGTGCGATTAGCAGTTTGAATTTTAAATAACTAAATGTATTTGTTCAATGAATAACAGATACAGGTACAAATTAATATAAGGAATACAGGTGACTCCTTGGAATCAGTAGAATAGTAAAAAGGAAAAGAAAGAAAGAAAAAGAAATGTAGAGAAAAAAAGGGGGGGTAAGGCAGCAGAGGACAAGGCGAGGGTAGCCCATGCCCCAAAACGAGGGGGGGGGGGAATCAGCCGGGCCCTGCAGTAATCATCGCAGTGGCTTTGCCATGGAGAATGGTCAGCAATACACGCTGTAGTAGCCACTCCATCTCGCGGGGCTCATTTCTCCAGCAGGCTGCAACAGTCCCTATTTTGCAGAGGAAGTCTGTGGTACAAGGACCAAGAACACCAGACATCTCGACGGCTACCAACACAAACTGATAGCAGTCGGCCAAGCTCCTGTACTTGTAGGCATTACTCTACCCCACGTTGCAGGCTGCGACACCAGGTTTTGCGGCAGAAGCCGTAAGGTTGGTGCCGGAGAACATCTCGCAGCACATCGTGTCCCAGATTAGGGATCTGCCTCCCTTGAATGGGAAGAGGGTTATCCCGTTGGGGTGCTTACCGTCCCCACGGTCGAGATCTGCAGGCTCAAGTTGGGACAGGAAGCCAGCTGTGTCAAGGCTCCTTCTGACAATGTCATTCAGGGCGGCGTGTCGGGGGAATTGGCATGCGCTAAGGCTGCAAGACAAAGGATGCAGGCCGAATTAGTCCACTACCACTCCATACTTGCATTTGTGCAGCTTGCACATGCGGAGGCCGAGCAAACAAGGAAGAAGACATATAGAATATACATACTTATTTTTTTTATTTTTTTAGCTTATACATGATAAAGTTCTTAAAATTTGGCATATATAGTGTCATTTCATTATTTTTAGAAATCACCAGCATGACCTAATCAGATGTAAATAAACTAAATCAAAAATGTTATGAAGAGAGACATTTCTTAGTGATAGAAAATAATTACAGTTTAAAAGACAGTCATGGAATGTGTTTTTCTTTTCTTTTTGTCTATTCTAGATAATGAAGGATAAAAACTATGAAATAACAGCTTGAAAATAATACCAGATATTTTTCTGGACTATAGGCGCAGGCGTGGCAAGAAGTCTGCTTCCCAACCACATGGTTCAGAATGTAGTCCTACTGTGTGGTACCTTGGGTAAGTGTCTTCTACTATAGCCTCAGACCAACCAAAGCTTTGTGAGTGGATAAGAAGCCCATTGTATGTATGTATGTGTGTGTGTGTGTGTGTAGGTGAGAGAGAGAGAGAGAGAGAGAGAGAGAGTATCTGTGTCCCCCACCACTGCTTGACAACTGGTGCTAATGTATTTACATCCTCGTAACTTAGCAGTTCGGCAAAAGACTGAGAGAATAAGTACCAGTCCTTAAAAAAAAGTAAAAAAAAAAAAAAAGAAGTACTGGGGTCAATTCATTCGACTAAAAGAAATTCTTCAAGGTGGTGCCCCAGCATGACTGCAGTCTAATGACAAATAAGTAAAAGATAAAAGAAAATAAATAAGTACAAGGTGGTATCAAACAGTTCCTGGACTAGTTATGTTTAATAAAAAATAACTTATTTGCCTAAGTGTTAACATCACCTCCTTCGAAAAAGTCACTTTGAACAGCAATACCCCAGCCCCAGCGTTCCATCCACTTTTGGAATCTGGCCTGGAAGTCATTTTCCGTAAGCAAGTCGAGGACCTTCTGTGATTCACTCTGGATCACAACAGTGTTAAAATAGTAACCTATGAGCTACCTCTTCATCTTGGGGAAAAGATGGAAGTCCGCAGGTGTCAAATCTGGTTAATAGGGCAGATGTAGAAGCGATACCATGTTTTTGGCGAGAAACTCACAAGTGAGAAAAGCTCATGAAAATTCCAATTCTTTGCACTCCACAGATCCAGTCACTTTCGCTGAATGCCCTCACTCAAAAGCCTTAAAATGCCGCAGTAGAACTCTCAATTGATAGTTTGGCCCTGGGGGACGAATTCTCAATGTACAACATTGCGGATGTCAAAAAAACAAAAAAAAAACAACGAGCATGCTCTTGATTGAGCAGTCACAAAGATAAAGGCCTCTTCCATCATAACGACTGCTGCTTCATCACAAAAACACAAATTGCGAAGTAAACACAGTGATGTCACTCAGCACACTGCCTCATGAAGGTCACTGCTAGTTCTTATTGTGTACACAACTGTGTGCTGCCATCTGTTGGCACACAACAGAACTAGTCCGGGAACTTTTTGATACCACCCTGTATCCAACTATTTTAAGTGGTACTAAGTACCTTATCAGTACTTATTTCTTTTATTGATCATGCAGCAAGGGATTTTTTCATTGCACTTGTTTTTGAAAATGCACAGCAAGATGATTGTTCTTTTAACAGGGAACATCAGCAACATCACCACTTTTAGCTCAATGCTTTCCATGTGAAGTTATTATAAAAGTTTTGACATCTACTTTTCCATGCTTGCATGGGTCAGATGGAATTTGTTGAGGTAGCTTTTTCTATGGCCAGATACCCATGCTGTTTCCAAGTAGGTAATATTTCTGCATGATCAGACATGTTTTTACAGAGAAATGAACAAAAAGGACACCACATGTATGACAGTGACACTAGTTTACAACTATCACATGAAGTAAAGGAAATAAACAGTAACATACACAAAGGCACACACACATATATATACACATATATATATATACATATATATATACATATATATATATACATACATATACATATATATATACATACATATACACATATATATACATACATACATACATATATATATACATATATACACAAAAGGATTTTTTTTTTGTTTCCCCTCTACCAAATTCACTCACAAGTCTATTGTAGAAGACAGTTGTCCAAGGTGCCATACAGTGGGACTGAACCTGAAACCATGTGATTGAGAAGCAAAGTTCTTAACCACTCAGCCACACCTGCACCTGAACCTATTAAAATTGCTTAAATCAAAAATTCTAAGCAGAAGAAAGAAAAAGAACAAACCTTTAATTTCCTTAGTAAATTTCACACGTTGAGCATCTATGAGGGGTCGTTTCTGTTCTGATAAGTTTCGTAGTTCCAGCACATCACACAGGAAGCTGGTAACTGGTTGAGCCTTGTAAAATGCTGTAGCTGACACTAAAAATAGAGTTAAATAGTGAATAGCAATGTAATCTTGAAATTGAATTGTCTTTCCTACTTCAACTTCATGGGGAAATTAAGAAATCTCAACCAACGTAAATTTAATGTCCACTTTTCCATGCTTGGATGAATTAGATGAAATTTGTCGAGGTTGACTTTTTCCAGCTGGATGTCCTTCCAGTCACTAACCCTCACCTGTTTCCAAGTAAGGTCAAGTAAGGTAATATTTCCCCATGACCAGACCTGTTTTCACAGAGGACAGAGAATGAATGACACTTCTTATATGTCAGTGACACTTGCAACTATCACGTGATGTCAAAGCAAGGAAACAGTAACACACAAGATAGATACATAGATATACACAACAGGCTTCTTTCAGTTTCCATCTACCAAATCCACTCACAAGGCTTTGCTCAACCCAAGGTACCAGGCAGTAGGACTGAACCTGAAACCATGTGGTTGGAAAGCAAACTTCTTAACCATGCAGCCACGCCTGCACCTCACAGCCACACCTGCACCTCACAACCACACCTGCACCTCACAGCCACACCTGCACCAGCATAATAAAAAACAAAGCAATGATGACAAAATAAATAAATACACAAGTACCATCTATATTCAGCATCATCTTCCAGTTTGATGGGCGAACACTTTGATGAAAGCCAAACCAAACCTCTCTGCCGCCACCAAGCGGATAATGTTTCGTTCTGGGTTGGTTGAAAAAAGAACGACCCACTGGAGTATATCTGGAAAAGAAAAGAAGAAAAAAAGGGTAACAAAATCATGCTTTCAAAACACTTGGATTTCACATTGCTCCAGTCCACTCAGCTGTAAATGGGTAACCCTATGACGGAATAGCCTTCCAATCAGGGGGAATGTTGGCCTACTCACCTAGCCAGTTGGGTGGCATCATTTGAAAGCTAAAACAATGTGAAGTACATTGTGACCAGTGCAGTATAACATCTGATAGTCTGGTTGATAGCGTGATATATATAAATCCACATTTTATGTCTGCTTTCCATGTTGGCATGGATTGAGAAGATTGTCATAATCCAACTCAATTCTTATTAGGAACTGCTGCCCTCACAGACCAGATAGAATATTTATGTTTTACCCAAGTGAGGTCAAATTAGTGCAGTGATGAGATAATCAATATAACTGCTTTACTGTGTCTAAAATTCAGTTCAATGATTCACAGGATGCCATCATTAACGAATCATTTACTCTATCGCATGTCTTTAATGATGCAACAGGGATGGAGATTATTGTATCCTGGATTGAGCAAAATAAGACACTGAAATATTGTAATATCTTTTATCATTTACTTGTTTCGGTTGTTAAACTGTGGCCATGCTGGGGTACTGCCTTGAAGACTTTTTAGTTGACTGAATTGATCCCAGTACTTATTCTACGGGTCACTTTTGCTGAACCGCTAAGTTACAGGGACGTAAACACACCAACACCAGTTGTCAAGCAGTGGGAGACAAATTCAGACACAAAGATACACACATACACAACAGGCTTCCTTCAGTTTCCATTTACCAAATCCATTCACAAGGCTTTGGTTGTCCGAGGCTATAGTAAAAGACACTTGCCCAAGGTGCCATGCAGTGAGAACCATGTAGATGGGAAGCAAGCTTCTAACTACACAGCCACACCTGCGCCTATGTTGATAAATTATGGTTTTCAGTCTGTGGTTTTTTGAGATATTGTGATGTGTTGGACTGCTGATAAGGAAGTTTTGAACTTCTTTAGGGACCCACTTCACAAAAGTATTTAATAATGCTTAGGAGGGTGCTGGTAAAGTGTTTTTACAGCTGGATACCATCCAGCATCTAACCACTCAAGTGTGAATTGAAAAGTGCACTCTATTTTCTATATTATCAGAGTAAATTGTATACGAGTTAAATATTCAACATTAGAAAATCTCAGTAATACAAATTTCATTGAGAAGATAGTTCATCAAAACCCTAATTTCATCACTCATATTGTATCCACCCCCATTCCCCAGGTCCTGCACTAACCACTGTGCCTAGTCCTTCCTCTACAGAATTTTGTTATTCTGGAATCTCCCTTTTACTCCTGTTTTTCCTACAGATGTTGACTTCCCTCTCAATATCATCATTATTTCACGTCCGTTTTCCATACTTGTATAGGTTGGACAGTTCAACAGGATGGGGTGAGCCACAGGGCTGTGATGAGCTCCAATGTTAGCTTTGACATGGTTTCTACTGGTGGATGCCCTTCTTAATGCCAACCACTTAAAGTGACCTGGATGGGGTTTTTTTTGGCGGTGGGGCGGGGGTGCTACTAGCACTAGTGAGGTTGCCAAGTATCTTGCAAGACAGAAAAAAGAAAAAGCCCCTCAACTAAGTGGAGAGGTGGCTTTATGTTAGGGGTTGGGGGGGGGGCTAAAATATGATAGAGGGACAAATGCAAGTGTCTTGCTATAGAGAAGATACATGGTTACCTGCATTATATAAGGGTGGGTGAGAGCAGCTAAGAAGATAAGATAGTAGTGATGGGGTGCCAGAGTAAACCCTCAAGATACAAGGAGAGCATAAGATAAGATATGGACAATGGACCAGGGGAGGGAGAGGTGGGTAGGAAAACATTAACAGCATCAATTTCACCAGTCACAGAGGACCTACAAAGGTTATGGGCACTGCCCTCTTCCTCTAAACCCAGCAACTGGAAAACCATTTAAAGCAGTGGTTCTCAACCATTTTTGCCTATGGACCCCTTTGATTCCTATTTTACTCAGATGGACCCTCATAGCCATTCAATGTTAAAAAAAAAAATTCCATTATATTATTATTATTAAATATTATTAGGAATTGTATTAAAAAAATTGTTAAAATATTTTGAGTATTGTAGAAGTATAACCAGTTTATTGCAGATAAATTTTAAGAAAATTTTATATGGACCCTCAAGGATTATGTGGACCCCAGTTGAGAACTACTGATTTAAAACCTCAATGAAATTCACATCAAATATGTTCAACTCACATCATACTTGGTTGGTGTCTCATCACTACATCCAAAGCTTGCGTAGCATCATATGGAATTTTCTGGGTTCGTCCTGAGAGGGCCTCTTCAAGTGCAAACAAGTTAACTTGTGCTACCCATTTAATCCCTACTTTAAATATCCGATCCTTTCCCTCTCCTGGCAAAGTCACCTCAAGTTCGACCTAGTTGAAGAAAATAAAGTTAAAAAATAAAAAAAATAAGCAATTTCTTTTACTGTGATTATATTTCAGAGATTTCAAATTTGAAAATAAAACAAAAAAAAACATTTAACAAACAAGAAGTTATTGCTGTGGAGTTAAGATAAAGAACAATAAGAATGGTTAGTTTCATGCTTACTCAAAAATCTATAATTCTAATGTCAAAATGAAAATGGAATCTTAAGAGTTATATATAACTATGACTGCTTAAGTTGTAGAACTTATTACTGTATTTGGTAGCATAAAAGACAACAGCAGATATTTAGGGGAAAAAAACTTTTTATTGCATAAAAACATATAGGAGGCTCAACTTTGCATATAAGACCCTGGGGTTATTTTTTTAGAGACTTTGGGGGG
>JAOPUL010004744.1:82389835-82406669 GCA_027564515.1 Octopus rubescens
ATATGTAGTGTGTGTGTGGTTGTGTGTGTGTGTATGTGTGTGTATTCTCATGTTTGTTCCCCACCAGCGCTTGACAACCGGTGTTGGTTTCTTTACGTCCCCATAACCTGATTCTTCGGCAAAAAGATAGAATAAGTAACAGTTTTCTTTTTAAATATAAATATTGGGATCGATTCGCTCGAGTGAACCCTTAATGGTGATGCTGAAGCATGGCCATATTCTAATGCCTGAAACAAGTAAAGGATAAAGAAGAAATCCTCATGGTACCATATATTCTAACCCTTCTTTTTGTGTGCCAAGCTAACAGGGCTTGCGAAACATGGGCTTCCTTGATAACATTCAGTTTTTTTTGTTTTTTTCATAGAGAAGATACAACAGCGATTTTCCAGTGCATTCAGGTAAATTATTTACTTTTGTCTGCTAATCTCCCGCTCCCCGAAACTATACGTTGAGCGGCACGGCCTATTCGACCCTTGGACCATGGAATTTTATGTGGTACCAGGGCATGTATACACACAGGTAGAGACATGGCTAGGGACATATTCCTCCTAATCATTAATCACAGGAACACCTTCTTTTATATGACCCATAATTTGGCTTGGGACCTTGACATTTTCAAGGAACTCGGAAAACTGTGGAGCTTGGAGAACCACTGACAAAGGAATAACTTGTTACTCTGTAAAACTTTAGATTTCACGAGCAGGAAACTATCACGTGGTGCAGTTTAAGGTTTGTATCCCAAAACTTGTATATAAGAGATAGTAAACTTAAACTTACAATATTTAAATAGGCTGGAGCAAAACAAAAGGAAAAAGAAATCTCAAGGCGTAGTATATCTTTCAACAAAATTAGATATTATATATAAATAGGCGTGGCTGTGTGGTGGCTGTGTGGTAAGAAGCTTGCTTCCCAACCACATGGTTCCGGGTTCAGTCTCACTGCGTGGCACCTTGGGAAAGTGTCTTCTGCTATAGCCTCGGATCGACCATGTGAGTGGGTTTGGTAGATGGAAACTGAAAGAAGCCCGTCGTGTATGTATATATATATGTGTGTGTGTGTTTGTCCCCACCACCTCTTGACAACCGGTGTTTGTTAGTTTCCGTCCACATAACTTAGCAGTTCGGCAAAAAATATCGATAGTATAAGTACCAGGCTTGAAACAATAAATACTGGGGTCGATTCATTCGACTAAAAATCCAAGGCGGTGCTCCAGCATAGCCGCAGTCTGATGACTGAAACAAAAGATAAAATATATATATATATATTCATATTCGCATTTACGTTTTTCACAGCATCTCGCTTTGGAAAACGGAAACTAAATTCACTTGCGACGGAAGAAAGCCTCAGCTTCGAATAAATGAATATAAGCGCTACACCATGTATTGAGTGCATCTCCCACCATTCTCTCTCCCGTTGGTAAATTTAAACACCACATATTTATACACAGATACGAGATCCACCCTTTTCAAACCCCCACTTCTTCCGAACCATGCGTATGATTTGATAACTCCGCTCATCGACGACAATTCACCCATTTATTTCTTCTTAGTTAAGTCAGGAAGATCTCGTTTAAATATTTTTCAGAAAATTAAAGTTGCTTGTGCTTTTAAAAATGTCTAATGACTTATTATTACACACACACGCACACCTACACTCTTGTCGCCTTTCAGGCCGTCTCTCCCTTCGCTCTCTTTTCTCATCGCGTATATATGTGGCTGTTTACTTCTTATCTCACTCACTCATACTTCCCCTTCCTCACTCTCTCTCCGTCTCTTCCTTTATTTTTGTCTCTTCCCCTCTATTTCTCTATTTTTGTCTCTCCGTCCCTCTCTCTGTTTGTCTCTCCCTCCCGTTTTCTGTCTGTTTCTCTCTTTTCTCCCTCGTCATTTCTCTCTCTCTCTCTGTCACTTACTGACACAAAACACTCTTTCTCTTTCCCCGTATCTCTCGCTTAATGTTGGCTTTTATGTTATATTGCTTTATTGTGAGATAGGATTTCATTAGTTTGTGTGGCAAGGACTATACTGTTGGTCTATGAGTGATTGTGAAGTCGGGGTTCTCTTGTGTGTTGTTTCGTACGTAATAAAGCTATAGCAACCAACGAATATTGTTGCCATATTGTGCCAAAAGGGAAAGGCTCTTAATTAGCGAAGCATGCAATGTTGGTAGGTAATTTGTTCCTTCTTTTGATTGTCATTCATTTATTTCACATTTAATCTCAACTGATACACAACAGGCATTATTTGCTCCTTATATTTACCCCCTCCCCTCCCAAATCAGTTTTATGAAATGGACAGGTCGCAATATTTATGCGAGACTTGTTAACAAATCTGGCGAGTAATATATCTTAAATCTACAATTTATTAAATCCAAACCAAATCTAATCCCTTCAGCGATTTTTAGTACACACACGTGTTTGAGGGACAGAGATAGAACGACTTAAAATATTACATAAAAATATACATTTCCTCCGTATGTATGTGTAAATGTATATAATTCATAATTTAATTTCTTCATAGGTCTGTTGTTGTTTTTTCAGATGTCCGAATCCAGCTTCTTTTTTGTACTATTCTATCGTTATTTGCGGTGCCATATTTCATAACTACTGACCTCTTCCTAGCTGTGACCCCTAAACATTGGATATATTTCTTAGGAGATCGGGCAATTGACACGTGTGGTGGCGGTGGTAGTGATGATCGATAAAGTAACGTAGACGGGTGATGGTCTGTTGCTAGGGAGAAACGATACTTTAATATATATATATATAAATATATATATGTGTGTGTGTGTATATATATATATATAAATATGTGTGTGTGTGTATATATATATATATATAAATGTGTGTGTGTGTATATATATAAATATATATGTGTGTGTGTGTGTATATATATATATATATAAATGTGTGTATGTATATATATATATATATATATATTTATATAGAACTAGCCTACTATTCTTTTAACACACGTCGCTCTTTTCTATCCAGTCACACATCAGAATTTCATTTCCCTGCACACTGTTGTGGTTGTTGCTGTTAATTGCCGACAGCTTCTAGATTGCATTTTTACGACAGTCAGAACTTTTTTACTTCATTTTCGTGGATGATCTGGACGACTGTGAAAGCAGTGCTGTTCCAACTGGCTTGAAAAGCAGGATGTCGGGAGAGGTAGCTGTTTACCAAGTGAGCATTTTGAATATTAATTACTCGTTCTTGTTGGACGGCCTTTACTCATATTTATCCAGTCTACCATTCAACCTAAATTGGATTTATTTAAAAAAAGGGTAGTATCAAGAATCGCATATGTTTGACTTGTCTTCTCTCTAATGGTTGTTTTGTTTTGTTTTCCTTATCTGTTACTTAAGCATTGCCACACACTTAAATTAGTGTTCAAGAGTTAAGTTAGCTTTCTTTATGCGCTATCTAAACGAAAATGGCAGCCTTTCGTTGATATGTCATCATCATTCGTCATCATTTTTGACCTTACGTGTTGTTCTTTCACCTCTTAACTCTTCATCCCAGTTTCGAAGCACTCAAAATAGGTGATATATGTGGTGTTTTTTTCTGCAGCCATTGTTGTTTGTATGTATGTATGAGTTTTCAGTGTGTGTAGTCAGTCCTTCGCCGCCATTGACATATGGTAATCACACGGGCATCACGTTCACCGCCACCACTATTATTATTACAACTCATATTGCACTGGTTTGGGAACTTTATCTGATAGTTTTTGTTTTGTCTTCTTTATATTTCTGCGTCAATGTCTCTTACAATTTCTCTCTCTTCCTCTTCCTGCAGTAGCAACACTGTTGCGTTTAAATCGATCCAATGCAAGAGGATACCCCTCTTTTTTTATCCTCCAATAATTACACCGAATGTTGGATTAGGGGTGCGTGATCATTGAAAGGTGTGTGTGAGAGAGTTTGGAGGGAAGAAAGGCTGTGTGGTATTTCGTTCGTATGCAGCCTGCTGAGCTGTGTGATAATATATGAATTATTGCAGTGAGTGAGCGAGATTGAGATAGTGTGGTTAGTTGGTTGGAAAGGTGGAAAGGAAGTTGTGAAGCGGCCATAACTGACGCCCGCCATAGCAGCACGGGACTTATCTATCAGAGATTTTTTTTGTAACTCAACTAACACTTTTCTACTTTTTACATTAATTTTATTTATTTATTTATTTCCCCAACACGTCACTCATTCTCTGGCATTTTTTCTCTTCTTCGGTTGTTGTCTTTTTGTATTTACAAACTCATACGGAGCCAACAGATCGAAATACATACGCATCCGATTAAAAAAAACAAAACATTTCTTTACATGAAATTAAAGAATGTTGATGATGAAAGTTAAATAAAAGATTAAAAGAAAGAAATTTAAATTCGATTTGGTGATGGTAGTGTAAATGTAGACAACCGAAGGTGAGAAAAATAAATATTTCGTGGATATTAGGAAAGACATTGAAAGGGTTTGCAAATACTTTAAAATTTGTATTATCGGCTGTAGAAATTTTAATATCAGCATGTGTTATAATCCCGTTAACTTCAAGGATTGCAGAAATAAAAGCTTTTTCGTCTCAAGCTTGTAACATTTGAGTTTAATTATTAATTTATAATAGGCCTATAATTAGTTTATTTTCTTTCTCAGGGAGGTAATGTTGTGTGGATGGATAGATATTAAGTAGGAAGCCAACAAGTTGGTTCTATATATACATACACACACATACATCTATTTCAAGGCCTTCGCACTGTATGTGTATATATTTTTATATATTCATATTACGGCCTTCAGTGTATTGTGTGTGTATATATATATATATTGTGAAGGAACAAAATAAAGAGGAAGAGGACTTATCTAATTATAGATAGCTTTTGTATGTGCGTTTTCGTGTGTGTGGTTATTTTATATATAAAATATCTTTTTCTCTTTATGAAAATGTTGGCCATCACTACTGACACTAGTAGCCACGCATACACGTTTTACTTTGAACTTTTTCCTCTTCGTTTCGGTACTATTAATGAAAGTATTTTGAATGATGAGAATCGTGAATTAAAAATATTTTATATATATTTGTATGTTGAAGTATGTATTTTAGAAAAACTTTACATAAAAGATATTTTTTTTTTACTTATCGGCGGCTACTAATAGTTTATATAGTTGGATTGGCTTCGTTCTTATAACCCATTACTTACGTGTGTCTGTCTGAAAATGATACATAGTGAATGTCGTCGGAATTAATGCGTGCTTGTTTGTTTGTTTGTGTGTAATGAAGTAATAAGTTATAAGCTCTGTTGTGATAAATGGTGTCATCGATATAGGAGGGTTAATTAGGTTGGTTGTGTAAGCCACCACCACCATGGTTGCTAGTAGCGTCGAGTCACTACCATCAAGCACATCACCTCTATTACTACTGCTACCAACTCTTGTTTTATCAACCACTGACACCCACTCGTTTATTAGGTTATCGTATCGGAAGAAGAAAAAAAAGATAACAATGATATTTTTCATTTCTTACATAAGCAATAAATACTCGGAATATTTCAGTACAGATTAAGAGGGCTATGTGACGTTCATGCTTTTTTTTCTTTTTCTTAGACTTTAGCAACCAGTCGGAAGCGGTTTCGACTGGAAATTAGAAGAAACCTGATTGCGTTCTTGGTTCCCTGAGATCTTAACGTTACACAAAGCTCTCATCATCATAATAATGATGGTGATAACTATTTTACTTTTATTTTGAGACTAAACAAAGATACCCATACTGTAAAGGTGCAAGTGTTCATTGAATTGATTTCAGTACCAGACAGAATTTAAAAGGGTTTGAATTTTTTTTTTAAAAGTAGGGGCACTGAAAGTCATTTAGTTTGGTGCTTCATTGCTTCTGACATCGCCTTGTAGGCTTAAAATCAGGTTGTTTCGCTCCAGGCTAACACTGATCGAGAAAACCTCTGATCACACATAATCCAACCGCGGCCATTCTGTGTTTTTTCTTATGTGCTGGAGATCTTAGAACCATATTTTCCAATGTGTTTCTTCTAAGGCGATAGAGTGTGATTTTAGAGGTCTTGCTGCTATTTCTAGCAGAATGACCACGTATATGTTCTCGATAGCTCAAAGGAAACTGATTTTTGGCTTTTGTGTTATGTGGAGAGAATATAAGATCATAAGATGATTGTAATTATCGTGTCTTGCCTAAAGTTAATATTCTAAATGAAGCAATTCCCTATGGGAAATTGCTCTTACTATTATTTTCGCTTCTCTTTGCAAAGATGGGACCTGTGTGATGAAGTAACGACCTCTGTTCTACATTCCCTTTGTCGAATAGAGTTAAAACCAAAGCAGCTATCTTCTATCGAGGATCGAACCCAGAAATATTGTCATTGTTTTAACGTGTATTTACCATGATTATCTAGCTGTAAGAGAGAAAATAAATACTTCTGGAGTATCCATGACAATTCTTTCTATTTCGTACGCCAGTCTAACGGTAATGTCATCGACATGAAGTATCTGATTTATAGGAGTAGAGGGCATGTTGTGTTCTTCATACATTTCCTTAATCTATTAACTTTCGCAAGTGAACTGACATTGTTTTTGGAGATTAGCCCTATCTCCACAGCACTCAATGATACAATAATTTAAGAAATTTTAGTTGTTTGAATTTAACCACATTATTTGCCTCATGATTAAGGATTTCCATTATTGTAAATGGCCACAGATATATAAGTGAGAGGTACAATCGATTATATGGACTGGTACTTATTTTAGCTATCCCGGAAGTATAAAATCTGGGATTGAGCTCAGAACGTAGCCCTAACTATCGCAAAGCATCTTTTGTCCACCGTTTTTCTGTGACATCCCAAACGTAACGTTTTAATATAATGGCTGAGGGAAATTCTAGTTTTGATACTTTAATAATGCTTTTAAAATCTGTCCCTGCTCTTTGTTTATTTTGGTCTCCAACAATGTATTTGCCAAAAGTTTTGTATCTTTGGTTTTACCTTCCTGAATTCTAAATTCAAATTGAACTGTGATTAGTTTATTTTATTTATAAAAAGGAATAAACATGCTTTGTTGCTATATATATTGTCCTATATATGTATGTATAGTGTACGTGCATAGAAGAAATAGCGGATAGAGTTTCGTCCATGCCTTCTCAAGTTATAATGCGATTTAAGGCTCGAGTTCCTCTTCCCGCCTCACATTCCCCCCTCTATTTCCTATTTTCTCAAGCATATATTGTAGGAGTCCGTTTCATTCATTATTTTTACTTAATAGGGAGTGGAGAGTTTCGCCTCGTCCTTTATGCTTTTTTTTCATACTCTTTGTGAATCAGCTTCTTTTTCAACTCATTTCCTCGTTTGTGGATGATTTTCGATCCTATGAGTCGCGTAATTCTTGCACAAAGCCCTCAACTTTAATATTATCTTATTTCCTCTTTCACTGATTTTCAAACTAAACATTCTTTTTAAAAATCCAACATAATGCAGAAGTTAGTCGAGTAAACAGGTGCTCTTTTTGTGAGGGAGATAGGTTAGGAAATATACATTTAGTTTTATACGTATCTTAATTATTTTATTTACATATCGGATGTGGGTGGAGAGTCATTGGTTTATGTGGTTAAAATAAAGACAATCTGGAATTCTATGTCCTGTTTCATTTTAAACAGACACCGAGCGCCTATCGCACATTCATACATAAATTCTCTTTCTCACACACATCTTAAAAGTAACTAAGATGTGTATTAGTTCTTAGTTAAATTTGATCCGCGAGTTAGAAACATTGAAAGTAGTAAATGATGAGTTGATTCGGCTATCTTTTTAAGTCATGATGATAGTTTTAGGTGTTGACTACTGATAATGAGTTCAATTAAACTTTATTAGATATATAGAGGAAGTCACTTGAACTTGTCTCGATTTGGCTTGGCTAAAAATAGATGCTATTCTTTCATTGTTGACAGTAGTACAAATAATACTATGTCCATGTACAAAAAATCATCCAGTTATATTCGCATAATAAAATGAATATTGTGTGTGTAGAGAACATCTGTCCTCTTTACCGTACTCATGACAAGCTTAACTCATATTTGTTGTAAATCTTCAGAAAAGAATTACTTAGAGAATTATATATTTATATTTTTCAGATATTGTCTTCATCTTCTGTTTTTAATTTTCATCATTCAGTCCTGATTCAGTTCAGATTTTATTTTCTCCATGCATATTGGATGGGTTTTATTTAACATAGCATCTGAATTTCTTTTTTGATTGATTTTTAACATCTGTGTCACAATATCGTAGTAGTAAGTGAAGTTTATGTACGTATGTATACAAAAAAAACAAACAAAGCACTGATGGTTTGTTTATGTTCCCCAAAACTTAGCAGTTTGGAAAAAAGACACTGATAGAATAAGTACCATACTTAAAATAAGTATTGGAGTTGATCTGTTTGTCTAAAACCCCCTCAGGGTGGTACACCAGCAGGGCCACAGTCCAATAATTGATACAAGAAAAGACAAGATTTTGTTTTAGTTGGAAGCACTTATCTTTCAGTTTGTTTTTCCATGCTAGCATGGATTAGACCAATATTATTGTTTAGGTATTGTTTTATAACTGGACGTCCTTCCTGTTGCTATAACTGTTAACTTTTGCCAGTAAGGGATCTCTATCAGCAGAGGAAATGATAACTGCTTGTGGCTTATTGATTTTTGGAAAAGCACAAACGTAAACGTGGTTTAAGAAGTTTGCTTCCCAACCGCATGGTTTTGGCTTCAGTTCCACTATGTAACACTTTTGACAACTGTCGGCTACTATACCCGCCTGGCTCACCAAAGTCTTGTGAATGGATTGTGTAGATGGAAACTGAAAAAAAGCCCATCAAGTGTTTATATATATATAAATAAAATTTGTGTGTGTCTCCTTGTCTTGGCATTGTGTGATAGTTGCATATGAATGTCATTGTTATACAAGCAGTGTCATTCATTTCCAATATTCTGTGAAAATCATGTCTATGCCATGGGGAAATATTACCTTGCTTGGAAACAGGTGAGGGTTAGCAGCATGGGGGGCATCCAGCCATAGAAATTCTACCTCAGTAAACTCCATCTGACTCATGTCAGCATGGAAAACTGAGTGTTTAAAATACTGGTGATGTTATATGATGGGCTCTTTCAGTTTCCGTCTATCAACATTCTCACAGGCTTTGTTTGGCCTGGAGCTATAGTAGATGCTCAAAAGTACTGTGCCCTGAGACTGAACCCCAAAACCACATGGTTGGGAAATGAAATGCTTTACCATACTACCATGCTTATGTTGATTCTTAAGCTACTTATTTGCTGAACTGTTTATACATTGGTGGCAACAGTTTGATATAATATTGGTGATTTAGTAGGTCACTTGTCAAGTCAGAGACAATTATGTCCAGTAGTAATTTATTGAACACTAAAAAGACAAGTATCATTTAAAAAGAAAACCTCTTGCAGATAACTGTTAAATATATATTTATTAGTTGGAGACCATCTCTGACTAGAATCCATAACAACTGACATGTTCTGATATTTTGTTGTGGTGCTTGGGGATTTGATATGAAATTCTTTGATGTTAGTTTTTTTTCTTCTTCTCTCTTTAAAATCAATCTCATTTTGGTACAGTAATCCAAAGCAGATTCATATCTACTGTCATTTATTTAAAAGAAAACAGAACAAACACCCAACAGGTGTGGCAAGAATGATTTTATAGACATGTTTATAGCAGTCATGTAATTCGAGCTTGTTAATTACCTCTCCTCCATCTTTCTCTTTATCAGTTAGTTTTCCTCTTGTTTATATTTTCTCAGATCAATTAAAGAACCTGTGCTCTTATTAATACAAAATTTGTTCCAGTTCCCATATTTTCAAGTGACATCAAAGAAATAGACAAAAGAATCAATGGAGAGAAGGGGGGGGGGCATGGTAGAGTAAAGAAAAATCTGTACCATGATTGGCTGAGATTGTACTACATATCTCCTACTACTGGTGAGCTTGGTCTCAAGGCCTCTAATTCAAGAAAGCAGCAAATTAATAAATAAAATAAGAGTTGATGTTCAACATTTTCATGTCACCATTACCTTTCTCATTGACTGGATAATTCGGTCATTTATAGTTAAAAGTTTATTCTAACTAGATCCAAGTAATCTGTGTTCAGTTTTGACATGCAGGCAACACATTCTTTGGTTTCTTCTTTACTACTGTTTTATTTTTTATCGATATAGTTGAACTATCGAACTGCATGTGTAGATCAACATCAAACAGTGATTTCAAAACACCATCAGTGTGATGGTTATTGTTAGAATTGCAAAGACAGTTACTATTTTCTGTTTGTCCATACTAGATGAAAATATCTAGTCATCTAGTCATCAAAGTCCTTTTATGAAAACAGTGAGCTGGTAGAACCGTAAGCACACTGAGCAAAATGCTTAGCAGCATTTCATCCATCTTTACTTTCTGAGTTCAAATTCCATTGAGGTTAACCTTTCTTTTCATCCTTTCAGGTTTGATGAAATAAGTATCAATTGAGCACTGGGGTCCATGTAATTGATTAATCCCCTCCCTCAAAATTTCAGGCCTTGTGCCTATAGTAGAAAGAATTATTATTTATGTGTCATCATCATAGTTTTAACATTCACTTTTCCATGCTCGCATGAGTCGGATGGATTTTCATATGGCAGATTTTCTACAGCCAGATGGGAAACAAAGGACATGCTTGCATGATGGTGACGTTCACTTACAGCTATCACATGATGTCAAAGATAGCAGACAGTGACATACACAAATATACGATGGGCTTTCAGTTTCCATCTACGAAATTGACTCAAGGATTTGGTCGGCCCAGGGCTATGGTTGAAGACCTTCCCTAAGGTGCCATGCAGAGGGTACACACATTGTTAATGTAATCCTCAGGTAGAATCAGCATGATACATTGCATGACATAACTGCTGTACCTTTGAATTATTCCATCTCAATTTCAATCACAAGGCTTGCGTTGGCTTGAGGCAAAGTTAAAAGTTACTACTTGCCCAAGATGCCATGCAGCAAGATTGAACCTAGAATATCATGATTGTAAAGTGAAATTCTTAATCATTTCTCCATGCTGAATCCATTATATACAGTTATTTGTTTTATGACTGTTTCCTATGCTAGTGTGGGTTGGACAAAAAATGTTGAGATATTGTTTTACAGTGAGAAGCCCCTCCTGTCACTAACTCTGATGTGATTTTTAAGTAGGATTATTTTATTCCACTCAACTTCAAAAGTATTCTCCTAGAGCAGTGGTTCTCAAACATTTTCTACCAATAGACCCCTTTGATCCATATTTTACTCTACTGGACTGCCATAGCCATTTGATGTATATATAAAAAAATCCTGCTGTATTTTTACAGTTAAATATTATTAGGAATTGTATTAAAATATTTTGTGTATTGTAGAAGTATACGCAAATTATTGCGCATAAGTTTTAACAACAAAAAGTTTTAACCCCAGTTGAAAACCACTGCTCTAAAGGGTGATTTATCGACGGGGAATGTCAACAAACTACACTATTTGTAGTTCAAGGCTTTCATGCAGTGCTGGTTGTAAACATTTACACAGACACACATGCATGTACACGCATACATGTTGTGTGTGTGTATTGTTTGTTTTTATATATGTTCTTCCATGCTAGCATGGGTTAGACAAATATATTATCGAGACCTAGTTTTACAGCCAGATACCCTCCCTTGCTAACCCTTAAGTTTTTCATGTAAGGGATCTCTTATTCCACACATCTTTGAAGGCACAAAGCCAGTGGTTGAATTGCTGACAGTGGAAATGACAAAAAGCTCACTACTTCTAGTGAAACTTTCCACCCCCCTCCCAAGAAGCATAAATGCAAAATTATATGCATACGCACACACATGATGGATTTCCACACAGATTCTATCATTTCCACCCACAAGGCATTAGTATTTCAGAGGCTATAGAAGACACTTGTCCAAGGTGCCATACAGTGTAATAGAACCTGAAACCATATGTATCATTACAGCTGTGCCTTCGCTATTGGTAAATTTCCTTTTACTTATCTTAGTTGAAATCGTTTGAAAAGATCCTCTTTTTGAGATAAATTTTACAACAGTTTAATAACCAGTTTTATGATGATTTTATTGAAACCCTTAACACAAGTTGTAAGGATATCTTATGAAATGGTGAGGAATTACTGTTGCAGTTATTAAACAGTCTCTTTAGTTAAGGTATTGAAATTGCAAAACTATATCCTGTCTCCCATCATGCATGATTGGCTAAATTCCTCTCTGGTCAGTGTTTTCTCATGCTTGTAATCAAGCTTTAAGTTATTAATCAATGGTATTAGTAATATTTAATATTTGCTTAGTTTCAGAAACACTAATCTATATTCTGTCTGTCTGTCCTCCTGCTTATGTCTTTGTATGTATGTACCTTTCTATCTACCTACCTACACATATACACACATGTGTATGTGTGCCAGGTTTTAAGCTTCTAATCTGAAATATCAGCTTAATGCATTGTTGTACATGAAGACCTATCTTATAGATTTTTGTTTTCATTGTTTTTCAAGTATAGAATACAACAAACCTTAGTCATTCTTTGGCCTCACTAGCTTTTTATTTAGATAAAGGTGTCTTTGTTTGTTATGCAGGTAGATAGGAAATATGTCACTAATTCAACGGGATGATAGAATAAATAGCAAAGAAGGCATTTTTAAAAACTGTGTTCTTTATTAATTTTAAAGAAATAATTAGAAACTGGTCACTGAAGGATAAATGTCAAACAAAATGCCATAGAGCTTGTCATTTTGTGAGGACATTATTTATGGCATGTGTTTAGTTTGATCACTCTTCTTTTATACGGAATTTGAATAATGGTGTTGGTGTTTAGTGATCTGGATTAGGTTGTCTATTTATTAGATAGTATTTGCACCTTGGGCAAGTGTCTTCTACTATAATCCCAGACCAAACAAAGCATGAGTGAATTTGGTTGGCAGAAACTGAAAGAAACTCATCATATATGTAAATGAGTGCCACTGTTATTTCCAATGTTTGGAAATAGGCAAAGGTTGGTAATGGGAAAGGCATCTGGTCATAGATAATCTGCTTCAATAAACTCTGTCTGACCCATGCAAGCATAGAAAAGGGGGACATTAAAATGATGAATTGTGTATTGACAGTAATGCCTGCAACAACGCTGATGTTAAGCTGTATCTGCTCAAATTGGTAGCCTTTCCTTTGGATAAACATCTGTATCCTGAGGAGGGGTGAGTTTCATAAATGGGCAGCTGCTAGTCTTCCTCAAAAGAATCTTGGCCAGTCTTGCACATACATGTGCATAGGTGTATGCCCCATCCCTTAACTGATAGAATCCCTGCTCAGTGTTGGTTGTATTTCAACTTAGCACTGCAGGCTAATAAGCAGCCTCCAGTTAACGTTTTTATCACAAGTAAACTGACACCCTATTATCTCAGCTGTTTGAAAAGATCATGGTGCTTTTGCTCTAACTGTTGGACTAAATCTTAACATGGCAACAAGTGTGAAACCTAAGGCTATTAAACATCTTATTCTGACAACAAACTAGGAAACCATGTTTACAATTTATTTATTTAGGTGCAGTCGTGGGTCTGTGGTAAGAAATTTGCTTCTCAACCACATGGTTCCGGGTTCAGACTCACTGCATGGCCTTGGGCAAGTGTCTTTTATACTATAGCCTCAGGTCGACCAAAGCCTTGTGAGTTGATTTGGTAAATGAAAATTGAATGAAGACCGTCATGTGTGTCTTTTTGTCCCCCCCCACTTGACAACCAGTGTTGGTGTGTTTATATTCCTGTAACTTAGCAGTTTGGCAAAAGAGACCGATAGAAAAAGCACCAGGCTTTTAAAAAAAATTGTACTGAGGTTGATTCGTTCGTTTGACTAAAATTCTTCAAGGCAGTGCCCCAGCATGGCCTAATTCTAATGACTGAAACAAGTAAAAGATTTATTTATTTAGACAATATTATCTTTTTCAATTTTGGTACAGTTTGGATAGTATTTTTATTGTTACGAGTATATCAATATGCATAATCCCTTTTTATTTTTTTTACAATAAAAAAAAAAACGAGGTTGAAGTTTTGTTTCATTCTACTTATATTTAACGCGTACCAAAATTTGTTACAATATAATGTTTGGACTCCATTCATAATTTTGTAGTTATGCTCACATAATTTTGTATTAAGTTCTTAGGCCCACCATCATCACCATAACCTGCTCTTCCTAACAATATTGTTATATAACCCTACTTACTGTACTTCATAATATTAAGTGTGCAAGATGAGTAGAGTTGGATAGTTTAGAGCATGTGTGCACTTTTATTTTTTTTATATTTTGATGGATTTTCATTGAATCCAATGGTGACCATCTATCTTTTCCTTCATAGATCCTTTGGTGCCACCTTTCAATCTTTGATGTTCAATTTTCGTTGCAAATGAGATCTGTAAATGTTTGGTTTTAAAATTGCTTGTAACTGTATTTATGCATCTTTATTCATTTGTTTTAGTAGCACTGTTTTAGTAATGATAAAGCTCAGCATTTCTAGTAACTTTCATATTTGTGTTATCATATTTAGGGAGTGTAGGGGTATGATATATTATTTTCTTTATGTGTATTGTTGTAGGAGACAAGATTGGAATAGCTCTTCAGTAGAGAGATATACCAATCTTCCAGGGTGTGGGAGACAAAACTAAACCTTGGACACACCACAGTTAATAGTTTAGCTCAGAAAGAGCTCTATCAGCATATCATGGAAGTCTCCAATCTTAGAGATTAGAGAGAGATAGAACCCATTGGTAGGCAGTACCTTCAGCATTTAAAATGGCCATATTTGGCTAAATATTCTGTGTTTTATGTTCAAACTGGCCAGATTCGCCATCTCACACTTACCCTATAATGTCATTCTGAAAATATCCAATCATATTGAAATCTCAAAGCTATGAGATAAAGCATGATTGATTCGAAATAATGTGAATAAATAAACCTTACATTTGACAAAGTAATCTTGAATGGTAAAGGGTTAAATGAAAGTGTCACTTATATGTGGTCTGTTTTGCACCTTCCATGCACTGAACACACAGCTTGCTTGATAGATAAGGACCATGATATGGATGCTGAGGTGGTTATCTGTAAAGGATGATGATGATGACATCTTATCCACACAAACACACACATTCAAAATCCTTTACAGGATTTTCTTTGTGATTTCAATTCAATGTCTTTTTATTCAGCTTTTGTCACATTATATGGAATATTATTATGGTGAAGGAATAGTGCTGTAAAAAGTAATGCCAAACTGAATTCTTTACTTTCTGTGGCTAAGTGGTTAAGAAGCTCGCTTGGTAACCATGTGATTTTGGCTTTAATTCTCACTGTGCAGTACCTTGGGCAAGTGTTTTCTACTATAGCCCCCGGGTGACCAATGCTTTGAGTGAATTTGGTATGCAGAAACTTCAAACTGCAAAACCCTGCTTATTCACACTCCTAGTTTGTCTGTCCCAACTCACTTTTACTCACCTCATTACCTTGAGGTACCACCTGGATACCTCATCACCAATATTTATCTCTTTGGAGATACTACAGATTCACTTTTCACTCTCTCTCAACCAGAAATCATTTGGGAAATATTAATAGCCAGTATCTGGAGGTTTTGTTGTTTAATTTGGATCCTTATCAAGCAGACCTGTGATCATAAACTATTACTATCCAATCTTTTACTTTTCTTTTTTAATTAAGGTATAGTGTACTCTGGATTAGATCATCTAATGTCCTTAGATTGAGGTTTTAGGGAAATTTGCTACTATTTTTACAGGTTGAATGCCATGCAAAAGTTCCTTTGGTGGCTTTTGTTTTGTTTTTTTAAATAAATTCCATTGCTTTAAAACCCTACTGTGTACTTCTTATGGTCCCCTCGGACTGGACAATAGAAGTTAATTATGTGAGTTTAATGTGGTTAATGTTTAGTGTAAATTGTTGCAGGACAGTAGTTATAAAGAAAAAGTAATGTGGGTGTTCTGGCTACTAGAAATTATTCATACAGCTTAATTTGAATTCATTAATGATTTGTTCATCAACTGTTTATAATACTGCTGTAAATTGCAAGTCATGGTTGATTTGGTATTGGTTTATTAATTATAAAATTGCTTAAAATTTCTTTCGTTCTCATAATTGTGAGTGTTTGCTGACTTTAATAGATCTTATATTTAAATGTTGAAAAATTTAGTGCTGTGCATTTATAATTCTATGGAGAGGTAATTTTTTTAAATTTTTGGATACATGCCTGTATTATTAAATACATGCCAACCCGTCTAATTCTATGATGCACATTCTCTATTTTAAAGTGATCCTAATTAAAACCTTCCATCAAAACTTTGTTAATTTATATTCCAAACACCAGCTTAATAAATGACAGTTATCCTAATACATTCTTCATTATTTTTGAAATTTATTGAAACAGACTGTATTTCACCAGAAATGTTACAAAAGAGTGAAAATAGTAAGGAAAAAAAAGCAATCCTTTTTGTTTATACATAGTGTTATTTGATTGTAGTCCATCTTTAAAACTTAAAAATGAATTTTATATTCTGGAGTATAATAAGGTATGACCTACCCAATAGGTGAAATAAACATTGGAAATGCTTTGCTCCATGCAGAAACTGCAAAAGCTACTCAGAGGTTTGCAATTCATCACAATGTTGGAAACGATTCTGTATCATCAGCAGGTATATTAGTGACAAGTGTTTTGCCCCTTAGCCTGTACACTTTCCTTGAGTGGGGCAAC
>JAOPUL010004744.1:82413633-82424608 GCA_027564515.1 Octopus rubescens
TATAGAAACATTTCTCATGGCACCAGCACACAATTTACAGATGCTTACATTTTTTATGTTTTCTGTGAATTTTTCACGGATCCAGCTAGTTGATTATTATTATTATTATAGCTTGGTTTTGTTTTTTAATTTCTTTTTATTCAATAATTCAATATTCAAAAATAACAATAGCAGCTGAGAATGGAAAATTGTTTGGTTGATGTAGCAGGAGACATGGCTACATTGCAATTACATGAAGGTTTGGTGGAAGCCCACGGTTGAGGTATATGAAAAAGAAACTAAACACAACTCCAGAAAATTATCAACCTCACAATATGAGATATGACAGGATTGAGCATTCATGGAGATTTACTGTATTGTTGACCAATCCAGCTTGTACCAGAGTGAAGAAAAAGCACCCTAAAACCATGTTAATCAGTGGAGTTTTTATACAACCATATTTTAAAATTCATTTTCATTCTCAGTTTCATATTTGTAATTTTGATTCCACTTCATTTGGGTTAGTGATTAAGATTATGGATAGCATTATTAAGGTCTGGCTATCACAATTTCCCATTTTCCATTCTGTGAAACATCTGATGTTTTGTAATTGTAACTAAGTAAAATAAGTTAAAGACTTGTCTGTTTTGTAAATTTAATTCTAACTTGAAAGAAAAATGTGAGTGTATTTCTTTTTTCTAACTAGTTATAACAATCTCTATGAGTAGCTTATTTTTTCCTTTCTCTTCCTTCCTTCTCTTTGTATATGTGTCTCTTAGAGGTTTCAGAAAAAATATATGTCAAATTCAATGACTTGTAATGTTTGTGGTGAAATAAGGAATAAACAGATTGTGTGTGTGTACATGAAATAGATAGATAGATAGATAGAAAGGTGAAAGAGGTTAGAAGTATATTTTATTAACATGTATGATGCTTAGACACACACTTCTAAGATTAATCTGAATTCAAAATGTCAGATAACTTGCACTATGGATATGCTTATTTCTCCAAAAGGAGGCAAGCCATGATTAGCCTGATGATCACCGCATTTATTCTTTGGTAAAAAAATTGTATTATCTGTTAACGGGAATTATTCCATTTTACATGAATCTTCATTTCCTTTTCTTTCTTTTGTTTTTGTTTGTCAAATTTTATTATACTTATATTTTGCTATTGGAAAATATTCAGCTTAATTAGTCAACAGATTTGTTCTTTCACATTCTCTTTGTATTGAGTTTGGATTATGCTCCTTCTCTGTCTCTCCACTGTACGTCATACGTGTGCAGAGGTAAAAGTTGTTTTCATTGAGTGGCTTTTGTAATAAGCAGGAAACTGTTGTAGATGTGCATTTTTTGTCTGTTGTCTTAGCTTAAACTTGATTTAACATGAATTGACATGTTGTTGCATGACTCCTGTGGCATAGAACATTTTTTAATCTTTTTTTAAATTTTTTTTTACTGTGAGGATAGATCCTTAATAAAGAAATAGCTTAAACGTACTGGAAGGCTTAAATAATTAATAATCTGTTATAAATATTGCCGTTTCATAATCTGGGCAGTCTTCATCAGATTTTATTTCTTTATGATTAGAGTAGGACAGCCAGCTAAGGAAAAGTCTATCTGCAATTTGGAAAAGACAAAATATTTTAGTGTTTTGTACTTAGATCAAGATACGTTCATTTTATATATAATGTGATTGGTTTTTACTCTGGTATGCTTCCATGTAACCTGCTTAAAAAGAAAAGAATAGGTTGAGCAAGAAGTATGGGTTAATTTTCTGAGGATCTTACATCTTGTGTGTGTGATTTCAAAAAAACAATTATTTTAATGTAATTCTGAATCTTGCATATAAATGTTAATTTTCCATTAAAAGAATTCTTTTGGTAGTTTCCTATTATCAACAGCCAATTTTTTAAAATTTATTAACAGATTAGTAAATCTATTGTTACATTTACGAGACGTGTGTAATAGTTGATCGTTGGAGTTTTGGAATACCTATTAGTATCTCACAGAAGAGTACCAGTAAAAAGTTATTGCAAAGTGCATGGAATTGGAGGGCAAAAATATAAGAATTTATTTTGGATAAAAATTCCTTTCACAGAAGGAAACAATCAATCAATTCCTTGCCTTTTTTCTTCATGGGGTAGTGATAGCTAGTCTGGAAGTCCACCAATCAACTATGACACTTGTTTAATGAGTGACTGTAATAGTTTATTTATTAATCCCTTTGTAAATATATAATTGGCTGTCGATAATGGATCTTTCAGTTATTAATATTCTTTGTATGTTCAGTTAAATGCATTAGCTTCATTACAGTATTAAACTAGAACACTCTCTCTTCCAACTTTTCTGAATTCAAATACTATAACAATTGACTTTATCTTTAGGTTGTGGATCAATAAAATGACTTTGTTATAAACTAGATTTGATTCAATGGTGGACCTCTTTATGAAAATTAGCTCTGGGCCTTGTGAGGTATAGGGTTCAGATTATTCTTTGATGTCTGTTGTTTACTGTAAACATTTGTTTGCTTTGGAGATCTGGGGAAGGTTAAACCCTGCATTGTCATAATAAACTAAAATGAACTAATTTACATTCATATCTCTTATTGCCTATCCTTCACTTGTGTGTGTGTTTTTTTTTTTAATTTAATGTTTAATATTTTATTTTTTAGGACTCAGCTTATTTGCGAAGTTGTCTCCAGTCTAACCAGGTTAGTATAATTTTCTCTTTTGTTGTATTATTACTATTATTATTATTTGTGGTGGAAACAGTGAAGAACTGAATATAATGCTCTGCAGTATTACATTCAGTTCAAATACTGCTATGATTAATATTGTACCTCATCTCATCACACCAGGGTTATTAGAATAAGTGCCAGGCATGTAATGCAGTCAGTATATTAAACTACACTTCTCACACAAAACAAATAACCTTGTGCCAAAACTAGAAATTATTCCATATTGTTTTCATTTCTTCAATGCTTTAAATTTTTTTGTTTATAAATGCTACTTGTCTCAAAGTGGGACTAGAGTCCTATTAAGTAGATTAATCCATCCTTAGACAGGACACCAATCTATTATAAGCAGCATTCTTAATCTATTTCTACAAGCTAGTAACACCCTTGTCGAAAGGCAATGAAAATGCCTCTAGCATTTTGAACTCAAAAGACAAAATTTGATAGACCAGTATCTCATTGATGTGTGGCCTGCTGATTTCTACTATTCCATATTATGTGGTAATTTTAAGCTAGATTAAAAAAAATAAAAAATATTTTGGTTGGTTGGAAAATGAAAGGACAAAGCTTCAGAGGCAGGGAAGGGCATGAATTGGTTGAATGGCTAAACGTCTTGGTTCATAACCTAAAGATACTTATATTAATGTCCTACCATTTTGTAATGTGATTCGCTTCAAATTAAGATTCGTTTTTTCTGCCAAAATTGGTGTTATTCTGACACCGTGTGTAACTGGTTGTAGAAACATCTTCCAACAATGCAACAACTGCTCTTAATTATTTGAGTGTTTAAATGTGCAGAAACAGCCAAACACATGCAGGCATGAACATAATAAAAAAAAACATACTAATGATTGATGTTGGGGGTCATATACATGCAGATACTTAAAAGTAATTAACTTGTTAGATTATTTAGTTAGTTTTTAGGACATTGAAAGTGTCAGATTGAGTGAAATGCCAAACTTGGTGCTAACCCTAAATATTTTCATAATTTACTGTCCTGATTTCATATCCCACTTTGTTCAGTATTAATAATGCTTCAGTTAAAAACAAAATAATCATTTATTTTGTCTGGGAGCTAGGGAGGAATGGCTCTGGTTGATAATTCTCAAGTACATTGATTGAATTCTGATCCAGAAGTCGAATTTTTTTTCTTTCTCTTCACCAAGTATGTTTTGCTCAGCTAACATAGTTCAAAATGAATTAATCAGACCATCAAAAAAGCATATTTGTTGTTAATTGCCTTGCATCTGACACAGGAAAAACTTTCTTTACTTGGGGTTAAAGTTGAAGTCTACAAAGTTTGTACACTCCCTCATTGCACACAAGTTTGTACACACACACACATGCACATACTTACCAACCTCTCTCTCATACAAATTTAGTAGCTTTAGATGTTCACATTATCTATAAGGAATAATTTAACCAAATTTGTACAATTCATATTAGGCAGGTTCCCCTCCATATTATGTCCCAATGTTTTTCATCCTCTTTAGCATTCAAATGGGCCAAATTTGGCTGTGATCAACCCAGTGGCACTTGTTCAAACCAGCCATAGCCAGGTTTGTTGGCATGTTATTTTTGCTAGCAAAAAACCCTACCACCACCATATCACACTGGAATATCATAGTTTTCCTTGAATTGTCAATTTTATATGAATCTGTAAACATATCCTAACACCATTAGTATTTTGATAAATACTAAAGGGTTAGCTGAACAAGATATCAGACATACCACAGTCCTTATTTCATACTAATCTGGTCTGTACTATAATTTTGAGATAAAATATGAACTTAGTTGTAATCTCTCCAGGCTGACCAAAAGTGATTTCAGCAAGTTGATTCTGACTAGATGAAGCAGAAGAGGGACTTAACAGCAACCAATGCTATTTGCAAAAGGTTGTAATATAGATAATGATGGTGGTGGTGGTGGTGGTGGTGGTTTAGGTGAAAGATGATTGCTGAATTTGCTGATGTACCTTATGCCTTAAAATTGCTTGTCATGTGTCAGTTTACATGCCAAAATGATTGATATCCTGTGTAGAGGCTTTAGTGATTGTTCAATCAAGTTTCTGTCTTTAGCTTCATACTAATCAATGAAAGAATTTAATTTTGTTTCTTGTTTCTGTTATAGTTGAGCAAACTGAATTGTTTGTCTAATATTGCTTATCTTACATAGAACTGTAAACTCACATGTGCAAGGAAGGGAAGGAAACACCTTTCAACAATAGGAAATAACTACAACAGTGTTATGGACTCTGTTTTTGGGGAAGTTAGTGTTTACAGAGATTTGTTTGATACCAATAGCTTTGTGAGGTCTGAAACTTAATTATAAAGAGGTGGAGGAACTGGAGTGTATGTGTGCCTCCTTTTTTTTTTTTTTTTTTTTTTTTAAAAGGATGGATGTAAAATATTTTGATTTAGGAACTGAAACTAGATTTTGAGTTTCATGCTGAAACCTAGCATGACATTAGCAATTTGTCTAATATAGACATATAACTCTGGGATTTAAGAAGTTTGCTCCATAATGACAAAATTCTATATACAACCTGTGACATCCTCAGCAACTATTTTCTACTATAGTCTTAGTATGAGTGAAATTTAGTAAATGGGCTCTGGGATTCTACTTTGTGTCTGACTATACATCTTTATAGCGGAATTGGTTTGTCAAAAAAAAAAAATACCTTGTGTTATTTGGTTACGTCCCTTTACACCAATACTGAGCTTTGCCTCCAAGTTACTAGTAAAAAATATTGGAGTTGATAGAATCTAAAATTCATACGTGCAGTCAATGGCTTAAATAGCAAAATAATTGAAAGAGTTGATTTTGTAAAAATGCAGCCCATTTCCTCCCAGTCAATAGTACTGGTGCTTATTTGTTTATTAACCATGGAGCTTTGCAAGTTGAACTTCTACCAGTTAGGTAGTGATGTAGATATCATTAACACTGGTTTCCAATAGGGTATTTAATCACCTATTGAAAGCAAGTTAGTATTCCATACAGAAGGAAATTTTCCATCATCTGCTTGATACTATAGAAATTAAAAGAAAGGTTTAACTATGAATCTTTAGATATGCAAAAGCATTTAAAATTTTTTTTACTGTGGGTGCGTGTGTGTAATTCCAGTATTCTATGTTTCTTATGAACATTTAAAAGAAATTTGTCAATACTTTGGTCCAGAGGATAGATCCTACTGGCTCTAGATCCTGTCAAAATTTTCTCTGGAGCCTGGATCCCTCCCTGACACTTAAAAACAATGCAACCTTACACATTGGGAAAATGTTTTATGCTAGAGTGCTGTTTATACATAGGATACAATATATCCATCGCATGTGCACATTGATTCTAGACATCATCAACGTAAAATCCTTTTACTTGACAAATAAGCACCGAATTTGCAATCTCCAAATCCAAGTCCTTTTTTGACAAAATGTAAACTTTCTCTTGTTTCCTCTCCCAACTACTAAACACTTGGCTGACTGATTATGCCTATATTTTCTCTCCTTATTAATTTGTGTCTTGCTCTCCAGACCCTATTACTAATCACTTTGCTTCATTTAAATTTTCTTTTCTACAATCCCATCTGACTTATGTTTTTCCTACTCTAACCATTAACTTGCATCTATTCAAACTGAGCATTAACCACATAAATACTTCATAATTTATCTCTTATTTCCCTATCTAGAATTTAAAATTAGGTATGGGCAACATCTCTGCCACTCAGATTAAATACAAATGGAAGAACTCTACTACAATCATATTAAATCTAAGAATATGGCAGAATCATTAAAGTATTGGGGAAAATGCCTTGTGGTACAGTATTTCTTCTGGCTCTTCAAGTTCATATCTTGCTGAGGTCAACTTTACATTTCATCCTTTTGGGGTCAATAAAATAAAATACCAACCAAATATTGGGCTTGATATCTAACTATTCCCTCCACACAAAATCTTTTACCTTCTACCTACATTAGAAATAATTATTTTATAATTTCTCATTGCAATATCACTCCGTTGGATTAAACATTTTTTTCTCAC
This sequence comes from Octopus rubescens, assembly GCA_027564515.1. Lineage (NCBI taxonomy): Eukaryota > Metazoa > Mollusca > Cephalopoda > Octopoda > Octopodidae > Octopus > Octopus rubescens. The sequence goes on from JAOPUL010004744.1 coordinate 82,420,381, forward strand.
ATTACCTCTATAAAATTTCTCCTTTTGCTGGAAATAACAACCAAATCTCCTTCAAACGATGTTACTATCTTCAAAAATAGAAGCACACATTGAATAATGTGCAAACAAAAATGTGATTGTTGTAGTTGAAATGCCCTTCATCATAGATCTGCTTGATTGGGGCTGATCAGTGGCTAAACAAGTTCTAGTGTAGTCCAAATCTTGCTTTTATGGAGGATTCAGTGTTAAATACATTTCCCGTTAACAGTGTATTATGTTTATTATTATATAAAAAATTGTCTCACCTGACATTAAGAAAACAATTTTTTTACTGAATTTTTCACCAGACACTGCAAGAATTATACATCACATAGTACATACATCATGGCAATATCTGGAGCAAAAATTTGCAAGATATTTTCTGAGAAGCACACACACACACACACCTTCACTCAGTACTTTGCCATCTGAAGTGTCTTAAAAATCATTTTAGCAGTAATTTGAGATTTATAATTGCCAAAAATATTGTCAGTAAAATAACTATTGTAAAATCTATATCTGCATTTTAAATTTTGTATTTATAAAAAAAAAATGTTAATGTTGTTAGTGTATGTATGTATATATGATTAACTAATACATTGTATTTTTTCTCTTTTCATTTTGGTCACTAATGGATTACTTCTCAGGGAGGATATGGAACAGGCCCCATGTCAAGTCCAGGAGTCTCGGATCAATTTCTACCAAGCTACTACAACCAGCCAATCTCCTTCCCTTATTTGGGACAAGGAGTTGGTGATGCAACATGGTCAAGTGGAAGAGATGCCGGCGTGTTCCCCCTTGGGAGCTATGACTACAGCAGCGTCTTTAGTGGATTTGGATATGCCCAATTTGGTTGGGATTACAATGGCAGCGACTATTGGAATAATGCCACCCGCAAGGATTACTATGGCACTGATATGATTTCTTCTGATGGCTATGGGCCAATGAATGGAGAGCAAGATCGTGACACTGTGAACAGTGTTGAGCAGGGGCTGAAGGGTATGAGCATTACTGGAGAAAAGAAGTTGTCGGATGGTGTTGGAAATGATTCTGTGCAGGCAGGTGTGATCGATGGATCTATTCAGGTTGGTCCACCTGGTTCGGCTGGGCCATCTCCACCGCAGGGGCCAAAGAAAACCTCTTGGGCTGCTGTAGCTAGCCAACCAGCTCGGCCTCAACCGCAGATTAAAGCACGCACTATGCCCCGTGCTCCCATGACATCAAAGTGTATGGACATTGGTACTTGGGATAACAAGAACAATAACAACAGCAAACAGGCCAATCAAGGGAGACAAGTATGGAGTGCACCTCGTCGTACTATGGCAGCTTATAACAACAATGCTCCATCAGGCAACTCAAGTCCACCTTCAGCTAATGTTGGTAATGCAGGATCTTTGAATGGCCCTCCATCTTCTCCTAGTTTACCTCACCCAGTTTTGGAAAAGCTGCGATCTGTTAATCAATATAATCCAAAAGATTTCAATCTGAATCCTAAAGGGGCTCGCTTTTTTATCATAAAAAGTTACTCTGAGGATGACATTCACCGATCAATAAAATATAATATTTGGTGCAGCACTGAGCATGGTAATAAGAGACTGGATGGGGCTTACAGAGAAAGAGAGGGCAAGGGTCCTGTTTACCTTTTCTATAGTGTCAATGGTAGTGGACATTTCTGTGGTATGGCCCAAATGATGTCACCTGTGGACTATTCCACCAACAGTGGAGTATGGGCCCAAGATAAATGGAAAGGTCAGTTTGAAGTGAAATGGATTTATGTGAAGGATGTGCCAAATAGTCAATTGCGACACATTCGCTTGGAAAACAATGAGAATAAGCCAGTCACCAACTCAAGGGACACTCAAGAAGTACCACCAGAAAAGGGTAAGCAGGTGCTGAAAATCCTGCATAATTTTCGGCACTCAACGTCCATCTTTGATGATTTCGGACATTATGAGAAACGACAGGAGGAAGATCTTACCAAAAAGGTGAGTATTCCCATTAAAAAAAACACACAGGCATAATAAAAAACAAAACAAAAAAAAACCAGCATACACAACAAAAATATTAAAGTGGGGTGGTGACACACATAAAGATTCCATTTTTTCCTTCAGTTTTTAATCTTTTCTGTATTCTTGAAATTTTTTTATTGCATATCTCTTAGTATATATTTGATGACATATATGATGCACTTTTTATCCAAAAAAATCACCCTCGAAGTTGGGCCTTCCATAAGCTATTTTTTTCCCCTAATGCTCACTACTATAGGCTAATTTTAATCCAGATGGTCTCTTCTACCTAACTTGACTTCATAATAATATTTACTTAAACATCATTATTATTACTTCTACTGTAGCATAACAATGGACCGGCAGTGTTTGCCAGTACCAACTAACCCGTTACAACTAAATATTGTAATTTCTTCAATTGTACGGCCAACTTTTTATATACAGTGTTTTCTGCTATAGCTAAGGTACTTTTATAATATATTACAAGAATGGTTTAAATATTACACGCTTTAAAAACGTTTTTCCCTGTATATATGCTACTGAAATTGGGGTGCATCTAATATGCTCTGCATTTTTATGCCATCAGATATGGTAATTCAGATTATTTTAAGTGATTATAATGTGTGTGTTTTCATATTTGTGTAACTTGCATTACAAATCCATATTCATACAATTGGAATTACAAAACATGAGTTTGTAATTGCAATTAGGTAATCATTATACAAATATATCACTGTCATATTTTCATATATGTATATTAAACATTGGTGATATTTTATTTATTGTTTTTCCAAATGAAATTACATAAAAATGAACACACAAGTTATAAATTAAATCTGAATCTGCACATTAATAGAACATCTCTATGCTATGTTGTCATAAAATGCCTGTGTTCAGTGTATCAGTTGTGTGTGTATGTGTGTGTGTCTGATTGCTTATACTAACAGGTAAAATAGAACTCAATACATAGTGCTTGTATTATTTTATTTATTTTAATATATTTGAGAATGCATCATTGAATTAAGGGCCAAGAGTTTCATGCAAACACACTTGTTGAAACTTCTCAGTTCATATATATATTTGCATAAGTTTCAGCCCTTAGGTTGTGGCTGTAACCTCTCAGCTATAATAAAATAGTTTGTGTCGAGGACACTAATAAATAAAATTATCACCAATTAATTTCATAAATACTGAGTAACTGCTCACTCACATTCTTTTCAATTACATGGTGCATATTTTCAATTGATTTCATTCATGTGTATGTAGATATTTAAATGATTAGAATTACAGATTTTTCTTTTGTGAATAATGTAAAGAAAAAAACTGAATGAATTTATTCTCTGTTGTCAGTATATCTTAATATGATACAGCAATTTCTTTTTCATGTGATGTGTTTATAACCTGGTTAGATTATACATTAGGATCTGCAAAGATTAGTGCTGGTTTGCATCTTAACCATTTGCCTGTCCAAAGCATTTTCATAAGTTTGTCCTAAATGTCCATTCTTGTTTTCAGATTTTTAATTAGCCCTTATTTCATACGTTCTGAGTAAAATGCTTTTCTTTCATAAGTCCCCAAGTTACTCTGGTACTTGGAAAAAAAAAATTGGGTATGTGTGTTATATATAGTGCATGGACACCAGGGAAATAAGTCGTGTATGTTACATGTGATATCCAGGACAGGCAAAAAATCAGGAAGTACAAAAAATTCAAAAGTTGACCATGTGAAAAAGAAGTCTTTGATGAAGGGTCCTGTGCATGATGTTAAACTTTTCCTTTCCCTCACATCAAATCTATATATTCCCGTGTTAAACTCAGATTATTTCTGAATAAATAGGGGCATGACAGCCTAGACACCTACAACAGCACTATGACACAATTGTTACTTGTATCATGGAAACTGTGTTGGCATATATCCTTTCTTCACATGAACAATTAAAACCTTCAAATGTATTACAAATGTGAGATCCTCACAATATCTAATATCTCATGGTGTTCTTAGACATTGCTAAAACTGTATTGAAAAGACAAGGCTTTCTCTTCATAGCCAGTGGATAGTTAAACACAGATCAGTTGTTAACCTTTTACAAAGCTCAAGTAATATCCAAATTACTATTCACATATCAGATAGGCGCAGGCGTGGCTGTGTGGTAAGAAGCTTGCTTCCCAAGCCCATGGTTCCGGGTTCAGTCCCACTGCGTGGCA
>JAOPUL010004744.1:82433774-82446705 GCA_027564515.1 Octopus rubescens
TCTCTGGCTTGCCAGTCTCCAGTCAAACCATCTAACCCATGCCAGCATGGAAAACAGATGCTAAATGATGATGATGAATGGACTTACTATGCAATTGCAATGATGAGTCATCCAGCACATTATACAACTAGATATAGAAACAGTTAACACAACTGTCCTATATAGAATTCCATAAACAATTAGGTGATTAACAGGGGATGTTTTATTAGTGGATAAATACTAACCATATTAACACAGATATTTCAACATAATAATATATGGAGAACAATTGATTGTGGAATAGGTGCAGGCATTATTGTGCAGTAAGTTTGCTTCCCAACCACATGGTTTTGGGTTTGGTCCCACTGTGGGCAAGTGCCTTCTACTATAGTCCTGGGCTGTGATAAACCTTGTGAATGGATTTGGTAGACAGAAAGTAAAAGAGGTCCGTTATCACATGATTGTCATGGAAACATGTCAGGTCACGAGGAAATATTACCTTGCTTGAAACTGGTGCAGTTTGGCAACAGGAAGGGCATTCAACCATAGAACATCCACCTCAACGAATTCTATCTGATCCATGTAAGTATGGAAAATTAAATGCTATAATGATGAATAACTTGGAGTTGTCAAAGTTTTAAATCCAGTACAAACATTTTCATTAGTGATGGCATTCCAATGATTCTCACTGCCAATTATAAAAAAAGAAGGCAGCGATTAAAAATGATCACAAACAACTATTTAATCCATAAGACTGGAAAGTCCAGGGGTGGTGATGGAGTTGGAAATTTGGTATTTGAAATTAAGCAAGGAAATACAAAAAGTCCTGGCTGAAAAACATTTACACTTGTGTGATGTAGATTGAGATGTAATTTGCCTCATACAGACTGTTTCGCTAACTAAAAGTTTTTGCAAGAACATGGTATAGTCATGTGTTATGTAGATGTAACCCTTTTGTTAACATATTTCTGTTGAAAATACACTGCTTTTGTTTCTATTAATTTGAATATAATAAAGAATTTAGTAAAATAACTTTGCCATTATTAAACTGTTGTTTGGAACATAAATTTACATGAAATGTTGATAGATTTTTATGTAGATCATGTTAAAGCTATGTTTGTATCATATAACCAGAAACTATCTCAGGTGGGTTGGTATGAAAAAGGTTAAAACAATCACTGACAATAGGGTGGTGTTCAACTTATAACATCAACAACAAAACATTATGCTGAAAAACAATGCCACAATGCTAAGGACTGAAACATTGGAGAAACATATTTTGTGTTACGTTTCTCCTTTGTCAGGTTGTGTAGGGTAAAAAAGGATTATGAAGTCATTATAAGAGTGATGTCATCTGTCTTAAGCTATCAATGTAAACCAGTAAAAATTAGAAACAAAATCTCTCGTCTTGTTCTATAAATACTAAGGAAAATTCAAGTAAAAAAAACTAAAAATTCATTTACTTAAGCTTTATCACTTCTAAAAATTTCAAAAGTGAAGAGAAGCTATTTCAAATTTTCTCTTCACTTTTGAGATTTTTAAAAGTGATAAAGCTCAAGTAAATGAATTCATACTTGTGTGTAGGGCATGTCGGAACCAGGTCTTTTACATAGTAGTTTCTATTTGTATTAGGCATGGCTGTTATTGAGAAGCTTGCTCGAATTCAGTCTCATTGCAGGCAAATGTCTTCTGCTATAGTACTGGGCTAACTAGAGCCTTGCACGTGGATTTGGTAGACAAAAACTGAAATAAGCCCAACACACAAACATATTTGTGTGTACCCTTGTGTTGACATGATTGTAAGTGAGCATCACCCTCATAAAAGTGGTTATTTCCAGTCTTCCATGAAAAACATATCTGGCCATGGGGGAAATATTACCTTGCTTGAAAACAGGATGGGTTTCCAGCTGTAGGAAACCTGCCTTAAGAAATTTCATCTGACTCAGGCATGCATAGGAAAGTTGACATTAAATAGTGATGATTAATTTAGAAGTATCATTAAGATGTTTGGTTCTGAATCTGAACTAAGCATCCAAATGAATGGTATTATTTTCACTACTGTGAAAATTTAAATGTGATTCTGGAGTACTATTGATATATATATATATATAAACTTGAGGAAATGTGTTGAGTGTGTATTCTTTCATTTTTACACTTATGTTTGTGTGTATTGTATATCACCAGCATCATTTGATGTTCACTTTTCCATATTTGCATTGGGTCAGATACAGTTTACTGAGGCAGATTTTCTACAGTCTGTTTCCAAGTAAGGTAACATTTCTCCATGGCTGGATATGTTTATCATGGAAAACTGGAAATGAGCAACAGCATTGTATTATAGTGATACTCATTTACAAACATCACATGATGTCAAGACATGGGTGCATGCATATATCTATGACAAGTTTCTTTGAGTTTTCAACTATCAAATCCAATCACAAAGCTTTGGATGACCCAGGGCTATAATAGAAGACACTTGCCCAAAGTGCCATGCATTGAGACTGAGCCTGGAACCATGTGGTTGGGAAGTTTGCTAACTTCTTAACCATACAACCACATTTGTGTCTGTGTATATCTGTATGAATATGTGTAAGATACATGTGGATTGCATTTCCAGACAATGTATTTGTGCAGCTTTTCTCTTGACTGTACACATTACTATTAACTTGTAACACAAAGTTTTATTGAGCACTTTTATGATTTTTGTACCACAAAATAACCCAGAAGGGCGCCTCCCCCTCCATACTCACACACATGACAGTATAAGTGTCCATTTAAGACAAAAATAAAACAGGCTTCTTGCTGAAGCACAAGCTATATATCACTTATATGGTGACTGTTACCAAATTACATTAGAGAAGGTTTGAAAAATCTTTTATTGCCAATTAATTACTGAAGTCTTTTTTCCTGCTATTTAAAAATTTTATTTTTCAAAGTTATTTTTATCTATACAGAATAATCAGTTACATACAATGAAACAGGTTAAACTCCCTTTATGTATTTATTTGTGTTAATATATGTATCACGTTAAAAACACCCTTACCGGTGACACATTAAAGGCATCCAGTACACTCTCTGGAGTGGTTGGTGTAAGGAAGAGCATCCAGCCGTAGAAACCAAACCAAAACGGATGCTAAATGATGTGTGTATGTATGTATATAAGTATTCTTTATCTTTTACTTGTTTTAGTCATTAGACTGTTGCCATGCTGGGGAACCACGTTGAATAATTTTAGTCAAACAAATCAACCCCAATACTTATTGTTTTTAAAACCTGGTACTTATTCTGTCACTCTTTTGCCAAACCGCTAAATTACAGAGATGTAAATATACCAGCACTCGTTGTCAAGCAGTGATGGGGAACAGACATGAAGACACACACATTATATACATGCTGGTGACACGTTAAAGGCACTCTATACACTCTCTGGAGTAGTTGGAATTAGTAAGGGCATCCAGCCGTAGAAACCAAGCCAAAACGGACTGGAGTCTGGTGTAGCTCCTGGGGTTACAGTAGAAGACACTTTCCCAAGGTGCCACATGGTGCAACTGAACCTGGAACCATGTGGTTGGGAAGCAAACTTACTACACAGCCATGCCCATGTAAAATAGTGTGTGTATGTGTGTGAAGATCCAGGTATATGACTATAGCTACTTGTGGGGCTTGAACTTAATATACATCAAACTAACAAAGCATTCATTATATAGATTGCTTTTTCCTCTTGCGTTGTTAGGTCTACTCGGTAAATGCACATGTTAAGTGTCTGGGTAATACCTATGTTAATGCTTGTGATTAAATAAAAACCATACACTTTTTAGCTATTAATGAGTGTGCCAGCTAAGCCTATAGTTGTATTTTAGATCCATCTGCTTTGATTGAGTAGAATTACAATTTGGTGGTGTCCAAGCCATGACAATACCAGCTTTTGTTATATCAGGGACTGCACAAGATTATAGAGTGGGATTTGAGGAAGATTTAATTGCTACTTTTAACAGGTCAAGTGACTGCTTAGAGGCTCCCTTGTTGGTTTATATTTATTGTGTAACCCCAAGCTGGCCTGAATGGAGCAATTTTGATAGCATGCAGATAGCCAAATGATGAGGCACTACCACAGATTTTTCTTACCAGTTAGACCAGACCTCCATAATGCTAAGAACCACACTGTACACTCTGACATACAGTATGCAATCTGGATGTATTGCAACACTTCCATTGTGTATTCTTGTTATGCTTATTGATTCCGGTGTGTATCGCAATACAGAGTTTGGGATCAAGTGAGGTTATTAATGTTGCAAATATTTTGTTGTGCTTTATTTTTTCTGTTTGTCCAAGTGGAAGAAATAATGTTTTTTAGGGTGTCATCGTTTTAACATCCCCTTTTCAATGATTGCATGGTCAGACAGAGGTTACTGAGACAGATTTTCTATGGCTGGGTGCTCTCCTTGTTGCCAACCCATGCCTGTTTCAAAGCAAGGAATATTTCCCCATGACCAAACAAGGTTTTCGCAGAAATTGCAAATGAATGACATTCAGTTGCAATAATCACACAATATCAAGGCAAGGAGAGAAACACACAGATATATATATAAATACAACAGGCTTCTTTTAGTTTCTGTTTAGCAAATCCACTAACAAGGATTTGGGTGGCCTAGGGCTCTAGTAAAAGACACTTGCCCAAGGTTCCACACAGCAGGACTGGACCCAGAACCATGTGGTTGAGAAGCAAATTTTGTAACCGCACAATCATGCCTACACCTATATGTGTGTGTGTGTTTAGAGTTGCACTGCTCCCTTGTAATAGTGAGGATTGTGAAGAGTAAAGTTTGTCATGGCACAAACCCTGCTCCTCACATGTTGCTTTTGATTCTTGGTATTTTTGTTTTGCTGTGGGTGCAGTTTCTATATGGCTGTGTAGTAAGAAGCTTGCTCCCCAACCACATGGTTCCAGGTTCAGTCCCACTGTGTGGTACCTTGGGCAAGTATCTTCTATAGCGTCGTGCTAACCAAAGCTTTTGTTAGTGGGTTTGGTAGATGGAAACTGAAAAGCCCACTATATATATATATATATATCTGTGTGTCTGTGTTTGTCCCCCCACAACCGATTGACAACTGGTGTTGATATGTTTATGTCCCCATAACTTAGTGGTTCAGCCTAAGAGACCGATAGCATAAGTACCAGGCTTTTAAAAAAAATACTACTGGGGTAACTAAAAAATTCAAGGTAGCACCCCAACATGGTTGCAGTTTCATGGCTGAAACAAGTAAAAAAACCTGTGATGATGTGCAAGTATGTTGTTTTATGTACTAATTTATTGTAGTTTGTTGTTTACAAAAATAAGTTTAGTAAATTTACTTGACATTAAAAAAAAAAGTTTGTTTTGGCATTCTGTGAGCTATACTCTAGTTAAGGTACATTGAAATTCAACTTGAGCCTGTCAGATTATATGCAATTGCACATGAACTGTGAAGTGGAAGAGTTAATCTATGATCATGTGATCTTATTAAACTCTTCTAGCAATTTTTTGTGCCTACTTCTCATTAACAGGTCACAGCTCCAGTACTACGAACATGATTAAAATGTCACAGATTCTTCTAGCTGAACCAACTGGCATGAAACCTAGTGTAGGTCAAGAGTAAGATGATTGGATAATATCCGCAGTCTCATTCGGCCACACTTAGGAATCCAGCCAGAAAGTGTAATGATAGTTGCTTCTGATAGAACTCTATGGCTTTACCCTAACAACACTCCCAGGATTAGAGAGCAGAGAAAATGGTTGGATGAAATTTCTAAAGAAGTTCAATGTTTGGAAAAGAGAACAAGATGAAGATAGTCACTATATTTGGCATTCAAGAGCTTAATACTGTGTAATCAGTGCAAGCAGTGGTAGCAATTAAAATGCAGTGGAAACTTTATAATTAGATGCTAAACCACATTGGAAATAATTGAATTATGGTGGAGGGAACTGGAACCTGCTCTTTTTACTGGTCATAGTTGTTGTGTGCATGTGTTTTTAATATTTTATTTTGTTACTTTTGGGTTATTTGATCTATCTGACTATTACTCATAACTCATTTACCACTGATGCTTTCAAAACTCATCAGAATACAAATTGCCTAGTATTTCTCTTGTAATAATACTTTCAATGAAATCTAAAACTGATCTTTCTAAATACCATATCTTTGTTTTACTTATATTTGAATATAGTTTTCTCTATCTTCATTCTGTAATTTAGTGGTTTAAATTAGAGCGATTGAAGTTATTTGAGGATGAGATGCCTGACAGTTGTTTTTTAAATGGATAACTTGATTTCCTTCAAGGAATGCATTTAAGAGCTATGAAAGATTCTTTACACCTGGAATATTTTACCCACCACACAGCTCATGTGCAATTGTGTACACCTAACATAAGCTCAAGTTGTATCTTAACCAGAATGTAGCTCATAGAATCTCAAAACTAACCTTTGTTTTTATGTCAAGTAAATTTACTAAATGCGTGTATGTATATATATATATGTGTGTGTGTGTGTGTGTGTATATATACATCCTTGTCTTGACTTGTGATAGTTGCAAATTTGCATCATTGTCATACAAGCAATGCTGGTTGTTTCTAGTCTTCTGTAAAAGTATGTCTGGCCATAGGGAAATACTACTTTGCTTGGAAACAAGTGAGGGTCGGTGACAGGAAGGGTTTCCAGCTGTAGAAAATCCATCTCAACAAATTCTGTCTGACCCATGCAATCATGGAGAAGTAGATATTAAATGGTGATAACGATACTAGCTTTGAAAAAGAGATGCTAAAAGAAATAATTTCCTACTTGATAATGTTATATCATGTCTCGGTTAATAATGTGAATGTTGTATTTCATATTTTAGATTTGTAAATAAAAAGGAATTGTGAAAAGCTATAAATGAGGTAGTTTATCATTGTGATATTGTAATACATTTTGTTTGTGATATTTCTGTGAGAGAAATAATATATATTATAATCTGGACCAACCAAAGCCTTGTGAGCGGATTTGGTAGATGTAAACTGAAAGAAGCCTGTTGTGTGTGTGTTTGGATCTCCTTGTCTTGAGATTGCGTGATACTTGGAAACAAGTGTCACTGTCATACAAGTTGTGTCGTTTATTTTCAATCTTCTGTGAAAACATGTCTGGGGAAAAAATTACCTTACTTGGAAACAGGTGAGGGTTGTTGACAGGAAGGGTATCCAAGCTGTAGAAAATCTGCCTCAGAAACTGCGTCTGACCTTATGCAAGCTTAAAATGATAATAATGAAATGAGCTTATTTAAATCCAAACTGAGCACTCATAGTACATACCTATTACATTACACACACACACACACATATAAAAAAACTTTTTGTGGTTCAATTATATATTGAAAGAAATGAGAAATTGATTAAGTTTCAACCCATTAGTTCTGGGAGGAGTTAATGTGTGTTAATCAACATGCTATGCTACTTTATTTTTCCTCCCTTTTCTTTTGAATAAAGTCTATTTTAATAAGGTTAAGATACTATGTTCTCTCTCTTGGCAATTAATTACCCAACAACATTTCCATTTCACTAATGTTGTACTTAATTTTCAAAATGAAGTTATAAATATGACATCATTGACCTTTAAATTTCACTAAAACTGACTTTCTCTCTCTCTTGCTCTCCTTTTAATCATCATTTTATGTATGCTTTTCCATATTGGGCAGGTCTCAGCATAGCTATTCTTTACTAACATTTTTCTGCCATTTCCTTTGTGAGATTCATTTACCTGAAATTATTCTTCACCATTTCTTCCAGTGTCTTCTTCAGTCTTTACTTGGATTTACCCCCATTGTCAACCTTCATGTGAATTACATGTCCATATCAGCACATTCTTCTCTTAGAGGTGCTGGTGTGGATGTATGGTTAAGAAGGTTGCTTCATAACCATGTGATCTTTGGTTCAGTTCCACTATGTGACACCTTGGGAATATGTCTAGTACTATAGCCTTGAGCAAGCCAAAGCCTTGTGAGTGGATTTGGTAGATGGAAACGGAAAGGCCCCATCGCACGCGTGCGTGTGTGTGTGTGTGTATGTGTGTACACCCTTGCCCTGACATTGTGATGGTTGCAAGTAAGCATCATTTTCATACAAACAATGTTGTTCATTTCCTGTCTTCTGTAAAAAAAAAAAAATGTCTAGCTATGGGCAAATATTACCTTGTTTGTAAACAGGTGAGGGTTGGTGACAGACAAGAAGGATATCTGCCATGACAAATTCTGTCGGACCCATTTGAGCATGAAAAGGTGGATTTTAAATGATGATAATGATGTACATTACAGTTGGGTCCTCTTATACCTAAATTTTCTCTCATTTCATTTGTGCTTTGCTGTTGGTGCTCACATCCACTGGACTATCTCACTCTGTTTCTTTCCACTTTCATAGTCTTTGCATTCAATTTTGCTACCATGTAATGTCAAATTTCAAACACCAAGAAAATTCCTTTGTTACCAATGGAAGTAATAATTCCATGAACTGTTTTTTCACTCTGGCTCTCTATTGTTGGTTAGATCTTCTCAATAACAGATGCTATCAACTACCTCCTAGGAAGTCTTTGGACATTTCAAAGAATTCATTCCATAAATGCTCTTACTGTTAAATATTCCTGTGCATTTGTTGCAAGCAAAGTCTTTTCTTATTTCTCAGCCTGTGTGAGCACATAACATCTTTTGCATACCCATCATTTATTTTGAATAAACAGTATAGAATTTCTTTCTATGCATCTTTCCTTGTTTATCACTGATCCAAGATAAGATGATTTGTTCAATTGTGAATCTTGTTACACTTATTACAAACTGATCTGTAATAACACAGGTCTGCGATATGTCAAAGATTCTGCTTGGAACACGAAAGCACATCCCAGTGACCAGTCACAAGGCTCAGCTACTCAGAATGCACTGATTTATTGCTTATTTTTACATCACTATGCTGCAAGGCTGCATATTTTTTTTATATAGATTTACATATTTGTGCTCATCAGCATGCTATTTGAACAGAAAAAAATATTTTCACTGTTATATATTATTTACTGGTCATGTTATTCTGACCATGAAACAATATATGCATTTGAAAACTGTTTGGATGTATTATTTGGGTAAGTTAGGGGTGCAACTTGGGGGTCTCGGAAGAAAACTTATTTTTCCTATATGTTCTATTATTCATTTAACACTGTTTTTGGGAACCAAACATCTGTAATAAACAAGGATAGGTGTACTTTCTCTTTATATTTAACAGTAGCAGCATTGCCCGGGGATTAAATGGCAAGAGCGCAAAAGCTTATATTCGATTCAGTTAACCCAGACAGAATATAAAGGCCGAACGCGTGCAACATGCAAACGATCAGGGATATCAATGTATTCCTTTTAATCATGGATGGAGCCCACAATGATCTATCAGTACGTGCCCCCTAGATATGCTCACGTGTGTCCATGCACCATATGGTGCCTACAGACAGCCCACAGTAACTCAGACATGCATACATGCACGCCATGTGTAAAATCGGCTAAGACGCAATGCGTGCAGGCACCTGCATGTATGAACCGGTACCAGTCCAGAATATACACCCCCACCCTGCTCAGACTATAAACTGGCTAAAAATACACAGAATGGTCACACGTGTGCATCATGCCTCCTTTGCTGAGCCAGTACCATAGCGACAATCAGTTGCTGAATATTTGAATACTTAGACAACATTTTCTTTGTAAACAATTCCAAAAAATTACTGCATGAAGTGCATCCTGACATCGATAATTCACTTACATCTGTTATAACATTAAGGACGTTAATGACTTGTTGCATGAATTTCAGTAACCTCCGTACCGTCTTTTCAGTGCTTCATCAGATTGTTCTAACACTAATTTACATTTTTAAAAGCCCCTGCTTAATGTGGTGCCTCAATTGTGCACTCCATGAAGACAACTTAGCTCTCAAAGAAAGACAATATAGCTTGGAATGCCAAAAACTCGTAAGGCCGTATTAAAGGTATGAAACTAAAATTGATTTAAGATCCTAAACAATATTCTAAGAACAACTGAACCACTGAATGAAGCTAACTCTGCACCCATTTTAAACAGTCTACTTATATCATTTTCAGTAGCCACAATGGGTTATTTGTTATTTGTGCTCCATGCAAATGATTTAGGGAAAAGATCAATAACTTAAAATCATCACTGACACATGAGAAATGTATGCGTGTAGTTAAGTTAAAATTACTTTTAAAAATCGGTTTCAAAATTTGTTATTCATGAATTTTTGCTTTACTTGGGCAGCTTATCAAAGTTTTGAAAGTGCTACACCATTATAGCTACATAGGCAATATTTGTGTGAAGTTTGGAGAAAATCCATTGGAAAACACTAAAGTTATTGTGAAAAATCATTTTGAAACTTCCACGGTTTTCTCCATTAACGTGGTTGAATTTCGAAAATTTTATGTGTCTAAAACCATCCAGAGACCACGAGAAATGCATGTGTGAAGTTTGTTCAAAATCGGTCTGGTGGTTCTCAAGTGATGCACGTATACACACAGGCACACATCCTCTGTTTTATATATATATATATAGATGGCCACTTGCAATAAGAGTTTTGTATTCTTTCCTGCTAACTATTGCTTTTGTCTTTATTTTTACACCTTGTTTCTATACTGGGAATATTTCCTCAAATTATTTGCCGGATTAAGCTTTGATAACCAAGTTGTCAGCATAAAGGGGATCCCACAATTAGCTGTCTTGAACTCCCTTGTTTACAGCCTGGTGTAACATAACAAACATGAAGGAAAAGCTAAACCCTGATGGACACCTACCTGTTATGTTGTCTTCTGTGTTATAAGGGGTATGTTGAGGGATTTTTCAGCTTCCATACTTTTTCTAAACTATTTTATGTATCTGAGTCCATTTAACATAGTATTAGTACCCCCCTTGGGGATGTTGTGAGTTCACAAGGGGGCGGAAAATATCAAAAGTGTACTGGTTGTTTACCAAGGTTGAGAGTTTCCTTTGAAATTAAATATTTAAACCAGGTACAATACTTATATTTTAAAAAAGCATTTCAGATGGCTGTTAATCACTCCAACCATTCCCACTACTAAAAATATTTGTCTCTGTTCCTTGCTTGTGGGGAGGCTGGCTGTAGCTTCCCTCTATTTTGCCCTTTCTATGCAGAACACAGCTACATGATACTGCGCTAGTATTTTTACAATCTCTCCAGCCTATGTTGAAGGTGGCAACCCTGAGGTTTTGCAACTGAGTTGGTGGTGTAATTGTTTGATGATGCCACCCACTACCATGTGCAACTCCTACACAGGAAGTCATTGTCTTGCATATGCAATAAGGTCTTTTCTTTGATTTGATCTCATGTTTTCAAAAGGCTTTTTCACAGCTGGATGCCTTTTCTATTGTCAATCACAGCATGGACTGTGTGCATTTCATCATGCCTCCAGCATTAGAGAGGGCTGTTTTCCTCAACACTTTGTCCATCTTCATTTAACCCTTTAGCATTTAATCTGGTCACATCTGGCCCAAATATTCTACCTGTTTTATGTTAAAACTGACCGGATCCAACCTCTCACACCTACCCTACAATGTCAATCTCAAAATATACAAACACATAATTGAAAACTTGAAGGTACAAGATAATGCATGATTAATTCAAAACAATGTGAATGAATAAGCAATATATTTAAGAAACCTGAATGTTAAAGGGTTAAAGTATTTCAGGTTACTGCACTTCTGGGTGGGTTGCCTTCACTCCATCTTGAGAAATCCATGCCTCCTCTGCATAATCAGTTTATAACATTGTTATATTCTGTTGGGTTATTCTAAGTGGGCAACACCTTAGATGGTTTGCCTCCACTATGGCTGAAGAGTTACATCTTTCTATGAAGCTAAGGAGTTCAGTGTTTAGCTGGAAGGAGAGATAGAAGTAAAAGTTTTGTGTGACCTATATAGATGGTGTTTGTATGATCAATGTGGTAGGACTTGGATTTTTTAACAATGATTGTGGTGTGTGATATATCATTTATTTTGTAAGTTATTACTCTATCCAATAAGTCAGAAACTAATGAAGTTGGTCTTTAATTTGTCTTGGCTGTTAACCTCTATCTCCCCACCCTACACACTATTCTCTTTGGGCTTTACTCTTCCTACTGTTCAAAGTACTTATGAAACTTTGATTATCCTTTGTCCTATTTTTGACATCTGATGGAGAAAACCATAAAAACATGCATGTCCAAATATGTATTCTGTCTGGTAAGCACCTTTAGAGTAAAGTTTAAACTTGTGGTCAGCTGAGTCCATTACCAGTTGTAATTATTTCCCCTTATTCATATTTTTAATACTACTGTATAAAGATTGTTCACATTTCATCTTTTCTCTCTCATCTCACAATGGGTATGAGATGTTTGGTGTTGCCAATTCGATATTGACTTATATGACATCAGGAGTTTAAATGTTTCTCCTCCCCACTCTCTATTTATGTGTCTAAACATCTTTCTTTATATGTGTATGAGGAGAGGGTAAGTGTCTATGCCATTCAGGTTCAATTAATAAATTGTAATGCATCTCTCTCTTTCACTCTTTTTATATGGAGGTATTTGTCTCCAGTGCCAAAAAGTATTGTTGCCAAAACACTGAATATCGAGTTCATCATGCTTAAATCATCTGCATACAAACAGCTGTGCCCAATCGTCTCATTCTGTCTCTCAATCACCCATTGATGAATAACTTGAATCATTCACGATCAAATAATGAAGGCATTTAATTAATAGTAATCATCATCATCATTATCATTTAACGTCTATTTTCCATGTTGGCATGGGTTAGACGGTTTCACTGGAAACTGGCAAGCGGCACCAGACTCCAGTCTATTTTTGGCTTGGTTTCTACAGCTGGATGCCCTTCCTAACGCCAACCACTCCAGAGA
>JAOPUL010004744.1:82451377-82475187 GCA_027564515.1 Octopus rubescens
CATCATCATCATCATCATCATCATCTTTATTATTATTATTATTATTATTATTATTATTATTATTATTATTATTATTATTGTTATTGCCGTCGCCGCTGTTATTATTCATCTGTCTTGTTTGTCTGTATTTACATAATGTCGAACTTACTTCCACCACCGTTTTATCCTTTTGTGAATTTCTTTTTCATTCGTATTTAATTTCATCATTTTTCCAAATCGTGAATTTTCGAAATTATAATTCTACTTAATATATCGCTCTTTTGTTTGTCTTTGTATTTGTATTGTTGTTGTTGTTGTTGTTGTTGTTGTCGTTGTTCTTGTGTATGTGTGTGTGTTTTTTTAATATTTACGTTGATGAGTATTGATTAGAGGAATTTTTGTCAATAATTTTTGTGGCGGAGGAATAGCCTGGGTGGGTAGGTTGGGTGGAGGCGAAATGTCGGAGGTGGAATTAGATTTTCCTAATGAAGAATTTTGTTCAAATATGAATTTCTAAATCTCACTAACATAAGAACGGCCCATTTATAATTTTGGCCGTTGTATTTCATGATTTGTGTTATTTATTTAGAATTATGGTTCGAGTGATTGATTAGATAAAGATCAGTTCTAATGGAACAAATCTATAATCATTAGTGACCACCCGTGACCAATATTGACCGTTAGTGACCATCTCGCCTGTTTTATTATAAATTTGCCCTGCCACGGACCGGCGACCCCTTTAGGGAGAATTCCGTGATCTCTATCACTTATACGCCACGTGACTGCTGACCTAACCAGCGGAGTTGTATTATTTGAAAGCTATAACAATACGAGGAAGCGCATTGTGACTAGCGGTGTTTAACAACATCCGATAGTCTGATCGATACAATGATATTATCACATACGTTCTGCTTCAGTTTGATTTCTTTGTTAATTTTTTCACAATAGGCCCTAATTTAAGGGTGATTTGTGCGTTGCTCCTGTATAGAGAGCCCTATCTCATAATGACTCGTTCACGACAAATATGCAAGTGTTTTCTAAGGGTGGGCTGGAATAAGCGGAAGTGGTTTTATGGATTATATAAGAGGTCCAATAATAAATGCACACATGCCTTGAACAATATATAGATTTCATTGGCAAAATGTGTTTCCTATGTCTATATGTTGCAACAAACTCCTTTAATACATCTCCAAGGGCATCTTTCTGCACGATACGGGATTTCATTAAGGCTTGTTTCCTCAACAAAATCATGAGAATGTGAATTGTGACGAAGTAGAATGCTATATATTTGCAGAAACACTATCGTACCATGAATATTTCCTGTTGCTCTGCTAATTTTGGTCTATTAATATTCTATACGGATAGGCACAGGCGTGGCTGTGTGATAAGAAGCTTGCTTCCCAACCACATGGTTCAGTCTCACTGCGTGGCACCTTGGGCAAGTGTATTCTACTATAGCCTCAGGCTGATCAAAGCCTTGTGAGTGGATTTGCTAGACAGAAACTGAAAAAAGCCCGTTGTATATATGTATATCATCCTCCTCCTTTAACGTCCATTTTCCATGCTGGCATGGGTTGCACAGTTTGACAAATTCCATCTTTAAACTAACCCAAGTAAAATCCACAGAGGAAGGCCTATAGATGGAAAGACTTGCTCTCCAGCTATCTATTTAAAGCTGTATAAGACTATGGTACGTCCACACAGAGTTTGCTTCACCAGTCTGGAACCCTGACCTTGCTCAGAATATCAATCTCCTGGAAACTGATCAGAAACATGCAACCAGACAAATACTTGCCATCAGGCATCTACCATACTATGAGCGTCTTGCTTCCCTGGGCATGGACACATTAAAGCTCTGATGTCTGACAACTGACTTGGTAGAAACCCACAGGATTATCCACCATCTTTCCAGCAACAAGCTTGGGCACCTTTTTTGAATTCCCTGTGTCAAACACCCACGGACATTCTAACAAAATCAGAAAACAACTCAGCACCCATGACTTTCGGAAACATTTCTTCACGCTCAGAATTACTGAAGCATGGAATAAACTACCGACATCAGTTGTTAGCTATCAGGACACTACATCCTTCAAAACTTCCATGCTTCCTGATGTTCCCTTTTTAAATTAATGACTCATTCACTGATCACTTACCTGTCTTTTTGTGCATTATTCTATGTACTGTACATGCACTCTTGTCTACCTTTTCTAATGAGTTGTAGGGCAACTGAGCACTGTAAGAATTAAGTTCATTATTATTGAGCTGGCAGAATCATTAGCACGCTGGGCAAAATGCTTAGGGGCATTTCGTTCATCTTTACATTCTGAGTTCAAATTCCACCAAGGTCGACTTTTCCTTTCATCTTTTCAGGATCGATAAAACAAATACCAGTTGTGCACTGGGGTCGATGTAATCGACTTGGCCCCTACCCAAAAAAACTGCTGGCCTTGTGTCAAAATTTGAAACCATCATTATTATTATTTTAATGTTTGGATAGCAGGAGCAGGGGAGATAACCTTCTTTGTTCTTAAAAGTTAAATTATATATGTACTTTCATTTGTTTTACTTGTTTCAGCCATTGGACTGAGTCCATGCTGGAGCACTGCCGTGAACGGTTCAGCCAATCAAATCATTCTATCGGTCACTTTTTGCCCGACTACTTAAACTACATATACTTAGACAAATCAACATTGGCTGTCATGTGGTGAGTGATAAACACATAGATGCACAGACGTGTACAAAGACATACATACATTATATATATTACGAGTTTCTGCATAATTTCTGTCTACCAAAGTTGCTGACAAGGTTGGCCGCAAGCTATAGTAGAAAACATTTGGCCAAGGTGCTACACAGTGAAATGGTACTGAATCCAAAACTGTATGGTTACAAAGTGAACTTCTTAAACATACAGCCATGTTATACTGTAATACAGAATATATTTTAGTCAACACTGTAATAGACAAATGTAAACACCAATCCTGTGTATGTGTGTACTACGTTTGTACGTATGTATGAATGAAAGTATGTATGTATGTTTGAGTCCTCCTAAGGTGGTGAAATCAATGTAGTTGAATCCCACCTGAATGTTCACAGGAAAAAAAATGAGAGCTGAAAGTGTCTGGTCCATCTGCTTGTAATATCGTAAATTTCAATATAGGCACCCAAGGACCAGGTGGTGGTGGTGTTCATCTAAGTAGTATGTAACACCTACCAACTGTAACACCTACCAACTGTATGCTATAAAATTAGGAATATATTAGTCCAACAACTAAAGGATTTTAATTTCAATTTAATTAAATCTCATTTGAGCCACACAGGTTTCCCTCACAGAAACCTTGTTTATATCGGTTAATATTAAAAAAATATATAGTTATCTAACTAGAGATCTTGCAAATTTATTCTAGGTAAGAATGTATATCTAACCTCTCACTCTAGAATAATGGTTAAAAAACTGGATTCACAATTGTGAGGTTGTGAGTTCGATTCACGGACCGGGTGATGCGTTGTATCCTTGAGCAAGACACTTTATTTCATGTTGCTCCTTCTACCTGGAGTTGCAACCGATAGTATTAGCAATTGAAAGACCAACGGAAAACATTGTTTCCTCGGTCCAATCTGACGAAAAGTCGATTGTCTATTTTTTTTTTTTACAGAAAAATTATGGTTTGGATACTGAAGAATCATAGTTTCAACCAAGCTTGAGTTTCATATGGCTCCCGTACAGGGTGCAACCATGGCTGTAACCACTTAGGTTAGCTTGCACCCTGGGGTCAATCTCATGTCTTCTACCATAACCTCAGTTCGTCCAATGCCTTGTCAGTAGAATTTGGTAGATGAAAAAACTGTGCAAGAAAATTACTGATTAACATCATGTCAAACAAAAAATATCTTGTGTGATTTATTCCATCCAACTTGCACACATGTATGCACGTGCGCACACACACACACACACACACACACATACATACACACACACACCCTAGTCAATCTCACTATCAGAAATGCAGAGAAACTGATTATCTCATTGGAAAATTGTTCACAAAATACACGATATAAAATAAAATAAGACTTTGAATGCCTTCTTAGTCATATCATGTAATCTTATATAGAATTCCTGTATTTAAATGGCAGTATACACTATGTCTATAATGTGTGTATAAGTGAGGAAAGGAAAGAGGAAGAAAAGTGTGCTCTTTGAATAAGTAACAGTACCTGGGTGTTGTACCAGTAAGAGGTTTCCGTGTTGCTCGGAAAGTTACATAGGCTGTGATGATGGAGAAAACCAACCAGATGATAATAAAGCGAACCCAATGGTATTTCATGGAGAATAGCACAGGTATCAACCACATTCCTATCAAGGTGGCTCTCTATAGTAGTATAAAAAGATTAGTCACTGGTTAGGATGGCTAAGGTGGAGACAAGACAGACTGGGTACAACATAAGATAGAACATAACAGACAGGAGTAAATATGAGAGTAGAGTGAATTAAATGAGATATGACAGAAAGGGTGGGGAAATAGATTAGTATAAATGAAATAGGAAATAGAGGCTGGGAGTAAGTTAAATAAGATGAGGACATGTGAGATAAGATGAGGACATGTTAGATGGGATGGGGACAATTGAGAGAGGATAGGGACAAACTAGAGATGAAGGGGAAGACAAGATGGTATGAGAGCACATGAGATAGGATGGAGATGTGTTAGATGAGAAAGTGAAAAGATGAGACAGTAAAAAGAGATTAGATGGAATAGCTTAAATTTAATGTGACAGAAGATTGGACAAGAAAGAAGAGGATAAGTGGAGCAGACAGAAGGAGAGGACATAGTGAAGGACAAATAGAGAAAATACTGAAGGATGGACAGACAGAGAAGACACACTGGTGGCCAGGCATACAAAGAGACCATATTGAAGGATAGAGATACAGAGAGGACAAACAAAGAAGACACACAGGCTCAGTACTTTGAAGAACAGATGACATACTAGAGAGAAAATGCACGGAATACATGCTGAATGTTAGACATAGAAAACACACAAAGAATAGAAACCTAGAAATAAAGTCAGACATACAGGCTGATTGAGAAACAAAGAGAATTAAACATATTTATCATGTCACAGCATTTATTACACAATATTTATTGGCACATAGTATTTGTCATGTCATACACAAGATATATAAAGTCAAACACAGAGTTTATAATGTCACACACGGTTCAAGTTTTGTTACACACAACACTTATCATGCTGCACACAGTATTTATTGTCACAGTATTTGTAATGTAAAACACAGAGTTTATTATGTCACATACAGTATTTATCATATCTAACACAGTATTATAGTAAAAAAAAAAATGACTATTGTGGACAAAAGGCAAAATTATATTTAGCCAAATCAAACAAACATAGTTGATTAAGATATTTAGCTAATTAAGCAGGTGACCTTAGGCAAGTAATAAAGCAAGGTTTACAGACCCAAGAACTCAATGTCTGCAATAGGTTTAAGAACTTGTAATCAGAAAGATACTATGGTACCTAAACCATTCAGATATTTCACCAGTCATCATCATCATCTCTCTCTCTCTCTTGGTAGAATACTAATATCTAAGAAATATCATTAATTCCACATTATTTTTCATTATTGAAATTTCAAATGATATCTTCCTAGGGTATCCTCGAAATGCTGCTCTTCTCTTAAACCCTCTCCTTAAAAAAAAAAAATTTCACACACACAAAAAAAAAATAAAATCCGTTTTTTTTTTGGTTGCCAGTAAAACAAAAAAAAAAATGAATAATTAATAATAATAATAATAAAGATATTTAGTACCTCCAGGAATTATTTTTGTTCTTGGAGACTGTTAACAGTAATGATATAAAAAGAAAGAAAAAAAAAAAATCAGTTTTAAATATTTCAGAGGAAAAAAAAAAAAATATAAAGACTCAAACATATTAAAAAAATGACTTTAAAAAATTTAACAATTACTATTACAAACTGGAATTAAAGGTAAGAAAATTTATGGACATTATAAGAAATTATGTTTAAAGAGAAGAAAAAATGGCAAAAAAAAAAGAAACGTCGAGAGCAGCTGTAATGGAGGAAGAGGATTCCACAGTGTTCGCCAAATGGTAGCCTCTTTCAATAAAACCTACAACAGCATGTATTTGCAGTTCTTACTTGGTAATCTGACATAAGAATTTTGATTTCTTTCTTGTCTCCTTTTCTTCTTACATGTTACTGTATTTCTGTTAATTAGGATTTCATTTTGTGTTTTGAGATTTGTTTTACTTACAACTAGGTATTTCAAATCAAAAGGAATGATTCTTGTTATCATCATCATCATCATTTAACGTCTGTTTTCCATGGGTTAGACGGTTTGACTGGCAAACTAGGGAGCTGCACCAGACTCCAGTCTATTTTTGGCTTGGTTTCTACAGCTGGATGCCCTTCCTAATGCCAACCACTCCAGAGAGTGTACGTTTAAAATCAGGGAAGTTTTTGCCTGTTAAGAATGCCTTTAGGTTGGTAGTATTGTTGTTATAAGGTAACATAGCTACTAGTTTACTTACTTGTACTTGTGGTGACGTTCACCCAGGGTGGGTTGAATTGGCTCCGACGAATGAGCCATGTTTGAAGTTTCAGTGGGAATACAAGTTCACATGTGATCCCTGGTCACATGCATACACACTTTGGGATAGTGTGATCTGTAGCAGCTCATCTTGTCATCGATTGTTGACCGTTGCAGAGGATTCGCTGACCAAGTCACTGCCGATTATCAGAGCAGATGTAGCCTGGGTTTGAAGTTTCTAGTTTGAACCCAGCCAAATCCTGCCTCTCATACCTACCCTACAATGACATTCTAAAAACAACAATCATATCATTGAAGTTTTGAGAATATACATGATTAATTCAAATCAATATGAATGAATGAGCATTACATTTGGTTTGACGGAGTAACCTGTATACTAAAGGGTTATGATAAGGAATGGTTTGCCTGTAAGGAATGCCTTGAAGTAAGTAGGTAACACTGTTATTAGTTAAATCATAAAGTAACATTGTTACTAGTTTGAATATTTATGAGGTAACTATTTCAGTAAGTTTAATTCAAACTTAGCTTGAAAAAAACCTTAGCAAATTGGCAGTCATTAAAGCATCAAATTGCTTCTCTCTCTCTTCATCTCTGTGTGTATGTATATATATTTATGCATGCATCCCCCCACACACACACACAGTGGGCTTATTTCAGTTTCCAACTATCAAATCTAACAAGGCTTTGGTCAACCAAGGGCTTAGTAGAAGGCACTTGCCCAAGTTACTGTGCAATGGGACTGAACCCAAGACCACATGGTTAGGAAACAGGCCTCTTAACCACACAACGACACCTAAAAACTTAAAATTACTCAAAGCAAGCACCAAGAGTAGTGACAAGAAAGGGTACTTAAAAAAATGTTTTTAAGCTTGTGTCAAATTTGATTAACCCTAATTTTGGTGTATATTCCATTACACTGTGTTGCAATAAGAATTTCTTTTTGTGGGCCTTACGTTAGATATTGCATAAAATATTGAGTACATTTGAATAAGAAGACATATGAAAGGTCTCTGTAGTTGTATGTCTTACTACAAATAGCAGCTTAATCTCCCTCAAACCACTCAGCAGCATCTTTAAAAAAAAAAAAATTTTTTTTTAAATTGTATAATGTAGTATGAAATTCTTTGTTTGAAAATAAGATCAAATGGTCATGGCCTTTGATTATAGATCTGCTCAATCAGGGTTGAATTTTGAGTCCTTAAACTGACCATCAAAGTCTATTAATCATTTTGTTACTTTATTTCTCTTGAAATACTCTGCCTATCTTTTGATTACGTTTGAAAATCACGGTATTGACCAGACTATCAGATGTTGATATACATCGCTGGTCACAATGCACTTCACATTGTTTTAGCTTTCAAATGATGCCACCCTGCTAGCTAGGTGAACAGTCCAACATTCCTCCTGATTGGAAGGTTAATCTGTTGCAGGGTTACCCATTTACAACTCTGAGTGGACTGGAGCAATATGAAATGAAGTGTTTTGCTCGAGCACAATGTGCCACCCACACCGGAAATCAAACTCACAATCTAGCAATCATAAGGGAAACACTCTAACCACAGAGCCACATGTCTTCACACGTTTTGAAAATAATGAAGAATTTAGTAAAATAATTTTATTATTTATCTAGTGTTCGGAACATAATATAGAAATTTTGATGAGAGGTTTTAGTTTAGATCACTTTAAACCAAGAAGTTTGTATCATACAACCATGGGCGATCTAAAGCTGTTTGGTATCAAAATAATTGAATGATTTTCTTTGTAATTTATTTCAGCTGTAGCAATGTAAATATCTGCTATATTTTGACTAGTTATTTTTTTCTTTGTGGTTCTGTTTGAATTTTATTTTCCAAAAATACAGCTACCAGTGTGTATCTTTGAGAAATGAGAATTATCTTTCTACCATCTTACTTCCCATTTCATCTTTATAAACAAAAAATGGTGAGTAAGAGATTATGAATGTCAAACATTGGAATTCAATTTTCAGAGAAGTCAAAAAGAAATTTCAAATTTATCTTTTTTTTTTCCTCCTTAAATTCCTACTTTTAACTTTCTAAAATAACAAAATAATGAAGACAGAGAGCTTCTTACATTACCACCACTGCCATTTACACAGATACTGCGGCACCACTGCCCACACAACAACCAACATGACTAAATCCGCATAGACTTTCACTTCTGATGATGGGTCTTTGTGCCTGAAATATATTAAAGTTTCTAAATTTTTCCCTTTTGTCTTGTAAGAAACTCTGTCTTCATTATTTTGTTATTTTACTTCTGTATCACAATGCTTCAAGCAAGCTACAACATGCTTTTTAACTTTGGCTTCAAAACTTGTTTTAATAGTATGAACTGTCTTAGCAGAGAAGAGAAGTGGTCATGATGGCATTTCAAATGTAGCGGGTTTAAAACATTCTGAAAAATTTCTATTCCTGCTTTGTATACATATGCATATTAAGGGCTGCATTTGGTTCAATTAAGGGTTCTGTTTGTTACCGGTCATATAACTAGAAAGAAGTTCAAACTCTTTTAACTGTATATCCAAGAAAATACTTCATATACTCTGGTTTATTTCCTTGTAAAATATATGCTTATTGACAAGTGTAATTCAATCTGGTAAGTATTGAGTATTAAATATTAAAATTTGTATTTGTTAACTTGCAGTGTTGATTTCAGATATCTCTATTCTGCACCACCACCACTCCAATCAGAATTGCTTGGAGATGGATGGGCTCCACTACGCTCTAATTTACCTTAGATACCTTGCAATTTTTCAAGGGTATCTCACTATGTATGACACTGTCATTCATCTAGACATAAGACACTTCGAGTGCATTTTTGTATTTATATATAAAAAAAAACATATTTGCAAGAAGTACAATTTATCATTTATCTTATGTTCTTGCCTTCATTTTTACATGTATTTGATTTTATATATATAGGTTAGTAGTTTAAAATCCCTTTTTGTATTTATGCATAACCTGTTGCTGTATTGGTGTCAGCTTGTTAGTTGTATCTGGCTTCTCGATATATGAATGTATATATGTGTGTGTGTATGTATGTGAATCGAATACATCTACATGTGCGTCCTCTTGACTTGTTGTTTTTTATCCTATTACTTATTATATGTATATATATATATGTATATATATATATATGTGTGTGTATGTATATATATGTGTGTGTGTGTCACTATGTATTGTTAATAGGCCAGTTACTGTAGTATTACATCATTTAACGACCATGTTCCATGCTGGCATAATAATATCTCTTATGGATATGCTATATTAAGGACCATATATTAGAGGGAGACAAAAGCTCATCCCAACAGCAGCCAGCAAGAGTACCAGATGCATTTTGACCTTTTGGAACCTTTTTCAGTGATGCGTACTTGCAGCCAGCCACATTGCTTGGATGAGAATTCTTTATCTCTGATGTAAAAAATGGATAAAACATTTTTGGCCCAAAAAGGCTAAAATGCATCTGGTGTTCTCATAGGCTGCTGATGAATTTTCATCTCCTTCTGATATTGCGGTTTTAACACAGCACGTCTGTAAGAGATGTGATCTTAGGACAAATGCCACAGTAACTGGCCTATCAACTGCATGTATATCAGATATGCGAGATCAAGATGTGTGTCATTTTTAAACAAAAACTAGGGCAAATAACTAGAGATGAAGCAATCTGGAATTAGAAAAGATTTTTTTTTTTATATAATTCTGAAAATGCTTTCTGCACAGACTTATCAATAGTTATCCAGTGTCCTCAGCTCCTTTTTAAACACTAACTTACTAGTGTCTTGATGGTTATCAAAATGCTGTTTAAAATATGGGGAAGGCCCCCAAACTTCTAAAGCAGTCTTATTTGAACTTCTTTTGTTTTTGGAAAAATCTGACCTAGATGAAGGAGGGTGATACTCTTGAAATTTCTGTCCCTTTGAATGAATAAATAATAAAAATACTAACATAGTTGTAAATGAGTATCACCATCATGCAAGCAGTAATTCTTTGTTTCTAATCTTCTGTGAAAGCATGTCTGGTGATAAGGGATTTCACCTCACTTGGAAATGGGTGATTCTTGACAACAGGAAGGGCATCTGGCAGTAGAAAATCTGCCTCAATTCCATCAGACATATGTGAGCATGGAAAAGTATATGTTAAACCAATGATAACTAACAGTTAGAGGCAGAGATGTTGACAATTTGGCCATCTTTTTGTTTTAGTCATAAGTAGTAGTTGTAGTATGGGGGGCATGTGCTGTAACAGTGTGTCGCTACATCCATCATTAGCTGGCGGATGACACCTTTGCACCAATCAGGTGACAACCTTCCAACCCATGGCTCTGGGTAGTCATTGCTGGTGAGGGTTTTACGAGGTCAGAGTACAAATCCTATCTCAATCACTTAGTCACCTTTTACAACACAGGAAACGTTGAGTTTATTATTTGACATGCCAGTCCCCACACAGCACTCGAAGTATATAAGACAAATTTTAAGTTTTGGAGACAAAAGATTGAGTTGAATATGTTGTTTTTTGCCTTAATGCTTCTAACATACAACAAAACCCCATTGGAACAGAATTTATCATAACAGTTCTACAGTGGAAGATTTGACAGGATCAATGTATTTTTTGACCTTATGTATGACCATGTCTGGTATTTGTACCCTACCAAGCTTAGAATTCCCAGAAATAAAAGATTTGTCAATGAAGCCAAACATTGCTCTATCAGACTGGTGAACATTTCTGTATTTATTCATATATAAGCTGCAGTATTTTGTACTTGATTTTAACTGAAAAAACTAGGTTGTGACTTATACTCAGGGCAAAGTAAATATTATGAAAGGGAAAGGGAAATTTTGTACTAAGACTTAACACTAAGTTAGGGGTGCAGTGAGTAACTGCAGTAATATTAGAATCATCAAATAAAGGTTGATAAATTCTTTTATTTCAGTGCATGACATAAGATCTCTTTTTCCAGCTGCACCTCTTTAGCGAACACTTTCAATTTGTTGACATGATTTGTTTTGTTTTACAAATCTGATGCTGAATTGGATCATTATCTTCATATTCTGAGTCTTGGACTACTGCAATTCTGTTCACAGAACAGTCTGTTGTCTTTCCTTAACAACTTGGGTTCTATAAGCAAAGCAACTGGGTTACAACATCTGTTCCTGGTTCATCACAATCATTGATTCTTCAATGGAACCTTCATCATTCTCAACACTTTCATTGTCACTATCATTTTAAATATTCATGAGCTGTCTTTATCAGTATTTCACTTGTCATAAAACTGATATGAATACCAGAGCTGATACCTGAATAAAGAAATAAGTTACCACTTCCATTATAATAAGTCACTGCATGATTTTTAATTATCACAGCAAAGAATTTATTGATTTTTGATTTGTTTATCCCAATCAGTTCTGCTATTACATTTCATTTATTCTTATAGTTTTACTGATATCCCTTGGAGTTACAGCATTATTTTCAACACTAACGGTATCTATTAATGTTCTTCATTACAGTTACATAGTGTCTGCCACCTGTATTCCAGTATCATTGTTTTACGGTCCATTTCTCCATGTTTGCATGCATTGTATGGAGTTTATTGAGGCAGATTTTCTATGACTTGATACCTTTCCTGTCGCAAATTCTCACCCATTTCCAAGTAAGGTAATACTTCCCCATGACCAGATATGCTTTCACAGAAGATTGGAAAGGGACACCACTTGTATAACAGTGTCACTCATTTACAACTATCATGATATGAAGGCAAGCAGACAGTAAACCTCCCCCCCCCCATCTATATATATATATTCACAATATATGGATTACCTGAACCCAGTGAAACTCATATAAAAAGCTCATACAAGTATCATTCTACAAAGAATAATACTAAGTAGTATGATACAAGGGATGCATATAGAAATAAATAAAGAACGGGAGAGACCTATATGATGAAAATATTAAATTGTTTGAAAACAAATCAAAACAAAACTACGATCGTTTCCAAAGGTCAAAAATAAATAACCCAAATACAATATAATTAAATAAATTTTGTTTGC
This sequence comes from Octopus rubescens, assembly GCA_027564515.1. NCBI lineage: Eukaryota > Metazoa > Mollusca > Cephalopoda > Octopoda > Octopodidae > Octopus > Octopus rubescens. The sequence continues at coordinate 82,464,005 of JAOPUL010004744.1, forward strand.
GTCAATGTACAAATTTGTGTCTATTGATGCAACAGGTAAATAAATAACCTATTATTTATTTTATGTTTTATTTGGGTTAATTTTGGCCTTTGGAAACGATCGTTTTGATTTATTTTCCAACAATTTAATAAATCTCTACCATTGATATTTTCATCGTATAGGTCTCTCATTCTTTATTTATTTCTATATACAAATAAAACAGGCTTCTTTCAGTTACCATCTGCTAAATTCATTCGAAGGGCTTTGGTCAACTAGGAGCTATAGTAAAAGGGACTTGCCCAAGGTGCCTTGCAGTGAGACTGAAACTAGAACTGTTTGGTTCGGAAGCAAATTTCTAACCACATAGCCATGCTTGCACCTGTGATATGTTGAAATATTTTATTGCATGGTTTGTGTAAAGTAATAACTACAGTCATGTTATCCTTGAATATATTTCTCCTTTGTTTACAAACAATGTCAATTAATCAAGAACATATTTTCTCCCATCTGTAAATATATTAACGCTTTTAGTCCACATGCTTTTGTAATTTGCTGTATGTTGTAAATCTGTACCTGTAGTTCTGTGACACCATATATTATTTAACTTGATTGTTCATAATATATAGAGCAGATATGTTAGATATTCCATGTAAATCTCATATAGTTAATTTCAAAATATGACAAGGCAGCTTTCCATTCCTGTTTGGTGCTATCAGTAGGTGATACGATGTACGAAATACAAGGCGGTTGGAGCTAAAGTTCTTTAGCTATGGCACTTTCCATCTGTGTATTTTGAATAAATTAAATTATATCCCTTTGCCAAGATGAGCCCTTCTTATAAAAACGTCATTTCTGTTGCTAATATCTTTTACTTGTTTTAATCAGAAATATTACATTTTGTGGCATGTTTCCAGGTATGGCTGTGTAGTTAATAAGCTCAACTGTGCAATCTTCTATAGCCTCGAGCTGACCAATGCTTAGTGAGTGAATTTGGCAGATGGAAACTGTACATATATTTACATATGTATGTTTGTGTATGTGTCTCTAACTTCAGCAAAAGAGACAGTAGATGAGTACCAAACTTTTAAAAAATATAAACACTGGGTTTAATCTGTTCTTCTAAAACCCTTCAAGGCAGTGCTCCAGCATGGCCTCAGTCCAATGACTGAAAGAAGTAAAAGATAAAATGTGCTCATTGCAAAAAAAAAATACTAATGCTGGTATAAGAAATAAATAATCCAGTGTCATGATCATCAAATCCTACCAAAGTTATACTCCGAAATCTCTGATTCATAATCTATGACTTTTAAGGCTTTGTTAGTTTTTGGAATGAATATTCTTTTCAATTGTTCCCACTTTTTATCATCTAACATCCACTCTTCTGTGCTTGCATAGGTAAGACGGAATTTGTTGGAAGATTTTCTACTGCCAGATGCCCTTCATGTCGCCAACTGTCACCTGTTTTCAAGAACGGTAATATTTCCTCATGGGAGACTGGAAACAAGCAGCATTGTTTGTATGATGATGCTGCTCATTGGCAAGACAAGGGTACACGTACGTCATCATCACCTAGCATCTGTTTTCCATGCTGGCATGGGTTTGACTGGTAACTGGCAAGCCGGGGAGCTGCACCAGACTCCAGTCTATTTTGGCTGGATGCTCTTCCTAACACCAACCACTCTAGAGAGTGTACCAGGTGCCTTTAACGTGTCACCAGCTCACACATATATATACATATACAACAGGCTTCTTTCAGTTTCCGTCTACCAAATCCACTCACATGGCTTTGGTCGGCCCAAGGCTATAATAGAAGACACTTGCCCAAGGTGCCATGCAGTGAGACTGAACACAGAACCATGTGGTTGGGAAGCAAGCTTCTTACCACACAGCTATGCCTGCACCTATATATAAATACATACATTCAACAGGTTTCTCACTACCAAATCCACTCATAAGGCTTTCATCAGCCCAGAACTATAGTAGAAGATACATGCCCAGGGTGCAACAAGGATTGAACCCAAGACCACATGGTTAGGAAGCAAGCTTCTTAACTGCAAAGCCATGCTTGTACCTATATCAAACTATTAATCATTGACATTTTTGTATCATATTCAACATAATTCCTTTCTAATGGGTTTTTTTGGTTTCTTTTAATTAATTTTCTGCATTTCAAAGACTTTAATCTCATTGCTTTATTTTTGTCACTATTTCTTCCATTTCAAAAGCCATTCCTAAGATGTTTTCATTTGTGTGTGTGTGTATATATATATATGCAACTAAGGCTTCAAATACTAATCATTGAGTGGAGTTTGGTGGGGATGTCCTATTTTCTTTCAGTTTCTTTTTCTCTCCACAGTCAATTATTACTGTCTCGAATCCTCTGGTTTCCATGGTGACCGAGATCACATTTCTCCAGAACTGGATACCAGTCTGTTGCAGGGTTACTCATTTATAGCTGAATGGATTGAAGCAATGTGAAATGCACAAGAACATAATGCACTGCCCGGTCCAGGAATGGAAACCATGACCTTTTGATTGTGAGTGCAACACCCTAATCTCGAGGCTATGTTCTTTCACTCATTGGGACATGCACATTTGCATATTGTCTTCACAATGTCCATTAAAAATTGATCACTCAAGGCTTTCTGCTTCAAAATTATGTTCTTTGTACTTAGTGTAGCAGACTTGATATTCCTCTTTCAATATACTTATCAATATTTAATGCTCTTTGTCCAATACACTAACAGGTAGTGAAGGCATATGGCTTAGTGGTTAAGGTATTCAGTTCATGATCATAAGGTCATGAGTTTAATTCGCAGTGATGTATTCTGTCTTTGAGCAAGGCGCTTTATTTCACGTTGCTCCAGTTCATTCAGCTGGCAAAAATGAGTTGTACCTGTATTTCAAAAGACCAACCTTGTCACATTCTGTGTCATGCTGAATCTCACTGAGAACTATGTTAAGGGGGCATGTGTCTGTGGAGTGCTCAGCCATTTGCACGTTAATTTCACGAGCAAGCTGTTCCATTGATATTGGTTCAACAGCCTACTCATGAATATTTGGGCCAGATATGCCCAGTTTAAATGCTAAAGGGTTAATGTTTATTACTTAGGAAGACACTTCATGTATCTATCTACATGAAATATTTTAAACTTGGCACAAGATTAAACATTACTAAGTGCATACATTGGCCTGAAGTAACATCAGCATTTGTTTTTCTTTATTACCATTATGCATCAGGGTTTTGTTTGGATTTTGTACTAGATTACTTCAGTTTAAAGTAGCCGATGCACATTTATAAAAGAGAATTAATTTCTTAGTGATGCCATCTGCAAGAAACATAATAGTTAAGTTAGTGCTAACATTCAATTCAGTGATTATTTAAAAAAAAAAAAAAAACTAACTAGAAGGGTGTGAAAAAGACAATATTTATCTTTTATTTGTGTCTCTCATTGGACTGCAGCCATGCTGGGGCACCATTTTGAAGGGTTTTAGTCAAATAAATTGATCTCAGTACTTTTTTTTTCTAAACTCTGCTACTTATTCTGTTGCTCTTGTTGAACCGCTGAGTTAAAGGGACACACTAACACCAGTTGTCAAGCAGTGATAGGGAACAAACACAAAGACACACACACACACAGACATGTACATATATATTCATTTATGTGACAGGCTTCTTTCAGTTTCTGTCTACCAAATCCACTCACAAGGTTTTGGTCAGTCCAGGGTTAAAGTGCCATGCAGAGGGACTGAACTCAAAATCATGTGGTTGCAAAGCAAGCTTCAATGACTAATATTTCAATTATTCCAAATTCATAAGTAACATTGATATATTGTACACACAAGAAAAGAAATGAGGTTTTTTTGTTTCCTTTCAGTTTTGCTCCATTTTTTTATTTTTCAGATATTTCATCTTCTTTTATAGTTGTTTCTACCTTGAGTCTTTTTTCTGTTTTGCATTTCTTGTTTTACAGTTTTTATTTTTTTCAGTTACTGTTGAGCATTAACTTTTTGTGATAATCTCTTATCTTCTTTAAGCAGTTTCTCATGTGACTAGATCCTTGGATCTCAGGAGCAGCTATTGTGGCAGTTTGGGGTATCACATGTGCCTGTAACACTTAACTATATTTGATGTGATATAAAGATACATTTCTTTGCCAAAAGAATGTCTCAAAAAAATCACCCTGGCTCCTATAGATGAAGTTGGGCCTACCATAAGCTAATTTTGTCACTGACATTCACTACTATAGGTTAATTATAATCCAGACAGTCACTTCTACTTAGCCTGATTCCATAATAATAATATATATTTAAATCTTTAGTATTCAGATTACTCTGTCAAATGTAATACTTATTTATTAACATTGTTTTCAATTAATCATGCATTATATTGTAGCTTGAGATTTTTATGATGTGAATGTATATTTCTGAATGACGTTGGGTAGGTGTCAGAAGCCAGATCTGGCTGGTTTGAACATAAAACAGGTAGACTATTTGGGCTGGATATGGCCTGTTTAAATGTTAAAGGGTTTAACATTATCATACGTGCTGGTGACACATTAAAGGCACCCGATACACTCTCTGGAGTGGTTAGTGTTAGGAAGGGCATCCAGCTGTAGAAACCAAGCCAAAGCAGACTGGAGTCTGGTGCAGCTAGCCAGTCTCTAGTCAAATCGTCTAACCCATGCCAGTATAGAAAACGGATGCTAAATGATGATGATCATTATTACATGTACTGTAAAGGAATTATTTTAACAATGGACCTCTTGGTTCCACTTCTTCTCTCAACTAAGAGGTCTTTATCTTGCAAGTTATTTGGTGCCATGTAAAAAGCACCTGTGCTGATACCACGTAAAAAGCACCTGTGCTGATACCACGTAAAAAGCAGTTGGTACTTTCTGTAAAGAGGTTGGCATTTAGAAGGGCATCCATCCAAGGAAACCATTCCTAACCAGACAATTGAAGCCTGGTGTAGCTCTCCAGTTTGCCAACTCCTGTCAAACTGTTCAACTCATGCCATCATGGAAAACAGATGTTAAATGATGATGAACAGATCAGCTGATTCATTACAACTAAACTTTTGTTTCTAAATATGTGCTGCTGAACTAGGGGTGCATCTAAACCCACCCCTACGTTCATGCGTCTTTTATTCCATCAAATACAATAAATACCATCACTTTCATTCTTTCTATTATGGATCACTTTGAAGAATTGGTATCATTCCTATTTAAATGTTGACTAGTTGTTATTTACTATCAGGTCAGCCCTGCTTCAGCTACCAGGTTTATGATCTAATTGTGATCACTTCCCCTCCCCCCATTTTTTTTCAGGCATTGTATGTCTAGGTCTCTTTCTTAAAATGGTAGATTTATTGATCGAATTAAATTTCTCGTTGATATCAATAATGATACTTTCCGTTGTGGGTTACTATGTTCCTTAAGGTGTTAAATTTTGGTACCAATTTTCCCCCTTCATATTCAAACTTGATATGAAGCTTTGCCCCATTTTCTTTTCAGTTAAAATCAAGCATAAAATAGTTCGACTTAAATACGTTAATTTATGAAATCGACCAACTGACATCAGTTCAATTATTTGAATTCAGGTTTTGATATAGAAGCTGAAAATTATATCACCTTACCTACACTAGTGTGCCCCCCTCCTCGATTTGGTTTCCTCATAACTTTCAGAAAAAGAAATATTGTTTTAATGAGATTTTCTACAAATAGGCACAGGTGTAGCTGAGTGGTAAGAAGTTTGCTTCCCAACCATTGCGTAGCACCTTGGGCAAGTGCCTTCTACTATAGCTCCAGGCCAATTAAAACCTTGTGTGTGGATTTGGTAGATGGAAACTGAAAGAAGTCCTTCGTATATGTATGTCTGGTTGTCTCTCCATCCATCCCACACCAATTAACAACTGGTGTTGGTGTGTTTACGTCCCTGTAGTTTGGTGGTTCGGCAAAAGAGAACGATAGAATAAGTACTGGCGTAGATATTCGTTCAGATAAAATTCAAGGTGATGCCCCAGCATGGCCGCAATTTAATGACTGAAACGTGTGATAAAATAAAAGATGAATACCTTTTCCGATTATTTTCGTTAAAATAACCGGATATTTATTTTTTATTTGAAAAATATCGAATATCAATTGTAATGTCTTGAATTGGCAGCCAGATTTGGTTCATAACAAATTGATTCAGCCACCATACTCTCATTAAAGAGATGGTATATCGAAAGTGAAACTATTCAGCAATTTCCGTAAAATATATTTCTTTAATTCTTTTTCAGCAGAATCGCTTATATTCATGTATTTTTTGTGTATGTAAGTAATGTATGTATGTAAACATACACACACATAGACACGTACATACATACACATAAGAGATCCAGCTGGAAAACATTTTTTTTATGGAAATAGTTTCAATTTTGGTATATCATCTCCGAAAAATCGCCAAAGAAGGTACCAGGATTTTAAAAATCACTATTTATATCAACGAGAAATAGGCTAAAAAGAAAAATTGTTCTACAAAAAATTACTTTGTTTACTACGCTGTGTGTATCATGACTACTCAAGTGTGAACTTTGGTTCTCTAAACTTCGATAGACTTACTGTATTTGATGGCATAAAAGGTGCACACCAATTTCAGCATCGCATATTCAGGGGAAAATTAAAGCTTATGGGGAGGTTCAACTTTGGGTGATCTGAGATTTTTTTTTTTAAGTGCGTCTTATATGCCATCAAATGTGTAAGCTCGTACCTTAGTGGTTACGATTCCTGGGGGCGCGTTGTGTTCTTGAGCAAGACACTTTATTTCACGTTGCTCCAGTCCACTCAGCTGGCAAAAATGTGTTGTACCTGTATTTCAAAAGGCCAGCCTTGTCACATTCTGTGTCACGCTGAATCTCCTTGGGTATGCGTCTCTGTGGAGTGCTCAGCCACTTGCACGTTAATTTCAGAAGCAGGCTGTTGCGTTGATCGGATCAACTGGAACTCTCGTCGTCGTAACCCACGGAGTGCCAGTTAAATACCCCATCAAATAATTTATGCAACGAATCATGGAAGACGGTAGAGTGTCAAAAACAATTGTGCTTGACCAAATGCCTTGCGGTATTTCGTTACATTCTAGGTTCAAATTCTGCCAAGTTGACCTGACTTTATTCTCTCTATGGTCGATAAGCCTTAGTCCTATGCCAATGTTAGAAATTGTTTTATTTAAATCAATGATTGTCCAGTAGGATGAGGCAACAGAACGTCGGACTGTAAAATTCAAATCCCAATGGAACACTATTTTCGACGTTGACCTACATCCTGAATGGAATGCAAATTGCTCTGCCTATGTCCAAAGCACAGTCCTCATGTTAAGTTATTCTGGTTGTTTTTTTTTTTGTTTCAGAAGCTTCAAAGTCAGTGATTTTGAACTCATTCTTCACTTCAACTCGAATTACAGTTTAGAACAGTAGTTGTCAACCGGGGCCCACATGGCCCTTAGGCGTCCATAAAAGTTTTTTTTTTTTAATACAATTCCTAATAATATTTAATTATAAAAATATAATAGGATTTTTTAAACAGTTTTATATTTTTATTCATGCTGCTATAGATTTTTACTTTTGGTTCTTGCGTTGTGCCTTTTAGTGAATGCGCGTGATTAGGGTGTTGCACGATCGTGGTGCATTGTGTTCTTGAGCAAAACACTTCGTTTCATATTACTGCAGTTCACTCAATTGTAAAGGAGTAAACTCTGCGATGGACTGACATCCTGTTCAGGGAAAGGGCGTGATCTCAGTCTCTTATATGCCATGGAAACCAGGTAACTGGTCCTGTGAGTCCTAGGACTCGAGAGAGTCATGTCCAGAGGTTGATGATGTATTTTTATGTAAGACAAGTTTTGTACATAATAAAGAACTTAAGTATTTATAGGTGAAATAAACGTCAGAGATGTTTCGCCCCTCGCAGAAACTGCAGGGGCTACCCAGAGGTTTTTCAAGCTTTTCTACATCCACTGCAATGCTTGAAACCCATCCGTACTGTCAACAGGTACCTCTGGGTTACAAGCGTTTCATTCCTTAGCCTGTACACTTCACCTGAAAACAATGTGAGTGGAGATTCAGATTAGTTACTTTACCGGATTAAGTGTTGTGCCAAATATGCGAATTAAAATCGTACTGATGTTCAGCTTTTTATCACTATCCATACGGGCTTTAGCATTTCATATAAACACGGAAGTTGATTAAGCAAACCGTTTCGATTCTTAATCAGTAGCCATAGCCATGACCTAGCATCAATTCTCAAAACTTACTTTGTTAAATAAAAGACCATCTCGATCGGACAGGAAAATGGTAAAAATATCAAGATAAATCGATCCATACTTGATTGATACTATATTTCATCAACCCCGAGGTGGATGAAAGGCAAAATTAATCTGGTCGAAGCCAACGTAGCTTTCCTAGTACCCCTCTAGTGCTTCATCGATTTAATCGAATATATTTTAATGTGCAGGGGGCTCTGAATAGAGGTAGTACCTTTGGTGTCTGAGAGCTGCGCCTTGCCAGGAATAGTCAGATGGAGAGGCATCACTGCTCCTAATCTCTCATTGGATGGCTCTTAGCTCCATACTCCGGTACTCCACTTCAGCTGATGGGCTAAACCAATTGTTAACACTGCCCCTGTTGCCAAAAAAAACTCTGGGTTAGGCTTCCCAGGGAGTCACTGGCTAAGGCGGAGGAACCTGTCTAAGTCAGGGGCCTAGTGTTTAAGGCCAAGGCGTATCTCTGGTAGAGGCATATGGTTGTGGCTAACGGCTTTGGAGAGGAATGAGCGCCGCCAAGCTAACTTGCCCATGATACATTCATGATGATGACAACCAGACCAGAACCCATACCGGTTCGGTCGTCGCCCAGGTTAACATCAAAGAGTGGACAACCTTAATTTCACCGACTCACAGAGGGCAGCAGAAGACCGAGAGCAGTGGTGAAATTTGGTTGCGACGTCATCAACGAATGCCCCAACGACCACAGATAGGAAGGAAGAGGAGATGTTAATGTGTGACCTTGTGCCAGTGTTAGAAATTAATATTCAGTTATTTAGTTTCATTCACGACATTCTGTTTCCTGGGGTTCAAATATTACTATAGTTGACATCATTTACTCTTCTGGGGTTCATAAAATAAATACCAGAGGGATCTTAGAATGAGTTTTTTTGTCTTAGTCGGTTAGCCTCAACCTCTCTTTTTTTTTCTGGCTTAGTGTATCTAGGACTATATTATCTATATTCTTCTCTTTTTAAAGACGGTTGGGTTGCTGTTTCTAGCACGTCAGGCGATTACGTAAGAGACTCGTTTTCTTCTTCTTAAATGTTTCTCTCTTGAGCTTTTAACAATTGTTACATAGGTCTCTGCATAGTCATTGCGCTTTCTTTTATAGGGAGGACACAATTCTTTGATACCATTTTACGTGTGTTAGACTTTGATGACTGAAAACTATTGTATTGGCCAGTAACAGGTCGGCCAAGTCATTGGGATTTTCCTTCAACTTTGACAGGGCCTTATAAAAGGAAAAGAAATCTCATCTTAATGTTTTATATTACCAAATCTATTTTAAAAATATATAATGTTGACAATTCTCATAAAGAAGAATATACTTCAGCCATGCTTGCTGATACGAAACCAAGGATGTATATAGTTGGCTAAACTGTTACTCTAAAATAAGGTTACACGACACATAAGACAATAATATTTCAGTGATTTAAAAGCAAATATATTCAACAAATGAATAGAATATAATTTTATTACTGTATAAATTTTTAGTGTTTTACCACTTTTCTATTACATCTTGTGTTATTCAGTTTCTATAATTGTCACCAGGTGTCTCTAATCACTTGCTTAACATCTGAGGACATCATTAAAGTTTGAAGGAAAATAAAATACATAAAGCACAAATATATATTTAAATGATAGAAATAAAATGTTCACAAGCTTTGATAGAAATTACTTATATTATATATATATATATAACAGCCTGATTTCGTAGTTTTCTATGCAAATGATGTTTATATATTTGCATAGAAAGCCACGGAAATACACGGAAACAACCGAATGTAGTTTTTCTCAATTGTTTACAAACTTATAAATGATTTAAAAGTTGCAAATTATTAAAGCTATGTGTTGCATATTATACTAACAAGTTTTATTTCATTCAACTTCAGATAGCAATTAACTCAAACAATAAATGTATTGTGTAACTTTATAATTGACCAAGCACGTGGTGGTGGGTTTGTTGTTTATATAAACTTAAAATTAAATATTAATTAAAATATTTTAGTTAAATAGACGAAGATCTGGTCGAAGCTCACCGTATAATCAGCTGAAACTTTGGCGGAGTTCTAATCGAAGCACCCCTTTTTAACCCGTCATAACTTTTTTAATTTTTGCGAATTTTTACATTTTTTCGATCCTGTCTTCTGCACAATGGAATTAATACGATTATGTAATTAAAAAGAATTTTAAAAAAATAATTTACCCCCATCCCCGCGCGTTTGTATGTATATGTAGTTGTGCGCACATAGGCACGCACACGCACGTATTTATGTATATCTTTTTCTCAAATTGTTACGCTTAGCTGCTTCTGTGACACACAAGGACAATATTGGATAATTAATATAGTCATAATTAAGTTGTGAGTGACAAATTAGAACGCCTGTGATCATAGTTCTCTACTTATTGAAGACTGGTCTATTAGAAATAGTAGCCAAATCTCCCTCAATCCTACTCTACTATCTTATGTATGTATGAGCCAATGAGGGAGACCTGGTAGAAATAGCAGCCAAATCTCCCCCTGCTATCTTATGTATGTATGAGTGAATGATTGAAGAAAATGCTGTTCAGCCCTTTACTATCCCGCTAAAGTCAAATTTGGGCGGAATTCTGGTTTAAGCAACCCCTATAACCCCTCATAACTTTTTTTATTTTTAAAAATTTATTTTAATAACATAACTTTGTGTTAATAAATGTTTTTTTTTTCTCTGACACAAACACACAAGAATCGATAGTAGGCCGTGCGCATGCGCAATTGTTTAAATTTTGATTTCGAAGTATTTAAAAAATTATTTTGAAATTATAAAGAGAAAACGAATGGCAGAATCACACTGTCCGTATTTTAAAACCCCATCTTTCATCTTCCTTGTACCCGTTAATTTATTTCGGTCGTCAGACCG
>JAOPUL010004744.1:82499243-82512657 GCA_027564515.1 Octopus rubescens
CGAACTGGGGTCGATAAAATCGACTACTCCCCTCCCCCAAAATTTCAGGCCTTCGTGCCTAGCATAGAAAGGATTATTATTATTGTTATTGTTATTAAAGCGGTGAGCTGGCAGAATTGTTAGCATTCTGGACAAAATGCTTAGCAACATTTCTTCCGGCTTTACGTTAACGTTCTGAGTTCAAATTCCACTAAGGTCAAACTTTGCTCTCCATCCTTTCAGGGTTGATAAAATAAATACCAGTTGATCGCTAGGGGTCGATGTAATTGACTTGCCTTCACCCAACAAAACTTGAGGCCTTGGGTCTATAATAGAAAGAATTGTTGTTGTTGTTGTTGTTTTTGTTGTTGTATGATTTTGTGAATACATTAGTCTTCATTATTAGTTTTCTACACCCTTATCTGTGATGATATTATAGTGGAGACATTATTTCAGAAAACTGCATTAACATAATTAGTGTGATCACCTCCTTCTTCTCCAAACTAATCTTTCTATAATTTATTCTTCGTTGTGATTAAAATGATTAGTGAAAAACCAATTAAAATAATTAAAATTTAATTTTTAATTGTAGATTACCTCATTTTTAAAACATTTTTGGGAAGGTTTTTTTTTTTTTTCCTTATTTCATCATATTTTATTTTATTTTATTTTATTTATTTACGTCTTTTTTTGTAAATATCTGATGCTAAAATACCAAATGCCATTCCGCTCTCAGGCTGCTTAAGTATTGTTTTGTTTCATTTTTTTAAAAATTTTTATTGTTTTTTTTTTTAACAAATCCTTTGTTTTTTGTTTTTTTCAAACATTAAACCATTAGTGCTAGAGTTCTCTATCCATTGTACTTCATTTCAATTTTCCTTCCTTTCAAACAAATTTTTTATCATTATTATTATTATTATTATTATTAAACAGCTTCCTCTTGTCAACACTTATAGCTGATATAATGTATCCTCTAGATATAGTGTCATCAGCCACAATGGTAATCACATGGTAATCGGCAGGGGTTGGGTATATGAAGAAGCCGTTACAGTTGTCGTGCGTACCATCATCATCATCATCACTGTCATCATCGTCATCATTATGACCATTATTACCGCTGCTATCACCATCACCACTGCTACCATTTTTATCTTCGTTACTGGCATTGTCATTGTTGTTGTTGTTGTCATCATCATCATCACCAACACCACTAACATCATCATCATCATCATCATCACCACCACTACCCTCACCCTCACTACCATATTGATCATCATCAATAGCCTTGGAGCTGTCGTCATCATCACCACCACCACAACTACCACCACCACCACCATCACCACTACCACCACCACCGCCACCATCATCATCACCACCACCATCATCACCACCACAACCAACACCATCATCACAATAACCAACACCACCATCACTACCACCACCATCACCACCACCACCATCTCCACAACCAACACCATCACCACAACCAACACCATCACCACCACAACCATCACCACCACCACAACCATCACCATCACCACCACAACCATCACCATCACCACCACAACCACCGCCACCATCATCGTCACCACCACCGCCACCATCATCGTCACCACAACCAACACCATCATCATCATCACCACCACCATCATCACCACCACAACAAACAGCATCACCACCACAACCAACACCATCACCACCACCACCATCACAACCATCACCATCACCACAACACCCACCATCATCCCTATCATATCCCTAAAGCATCTATCTATTAATTCTGCCCCACCCCCCACCCCCACCCTACACTTCAGCATCAGTAAATTACAATCTAACATTTATCAACTAATCTCCTTTGTTTCATTCTGTTCTAACATTTCCCTACAGTGTCTCCCACATACCAGTAATATAACACAACCCCACACACACATAATTAGGCACACCACAACTTCCATTGATAAATTGGTTCCAAGATGTGTGACTAAACTCAAAAAAACAATGTAACACAAAAAAAAACATTTTTAAAACTCCATTGATGACCCTCCCACCACAATAGAACAGAATAGAATTGATATCTTAAAACCACCTTGGTAATGCTTGCCCGTGAAGGGCACTGGTGATAGTGCCACATAAAAAGCACTGGTGCTGGTGCCACATTAAAAGCACTGGTGATAGTGCCATGTTAAAAGCACTGGTGCTGGTGCCACATAAAAAGCACTGGTGATAGTGTCATGTAAAAAGCGCTGATACCACATAAAAAGCACTGGTGATGGTGGCACATAAAAAGCACTGGTGCCATGTAAAAAGCACTAATGCTGGTGCCACATAAAATTCATTGGTGATAGTGCCATGCAAAAAGTGCTGGTGCCACATAAAAAGCACTGGTGATAGTGCCATGTAAAAAGCACTGGTGCTGGTGGCACATAAAAAGCACTGGTGCTGGTGTCACATAAATAGCACCCAGTACTCTCTGTAAAGTGATTGGCATTATGAAGGGCATCCAGCTGTAGAAACCATGCCAAAACAGACTATGGACCCTGGTACAGCTCCTGGCCCTGCCATCACCTGTCAAACCATCCTGGTTTTTAGCTGTTTGTTTTTGAACTTTTATGTTTTTAAATACATTCACTGAAACTAAAATAAAGCTGGATAAATCGACCAAAGTTGAAGTTCTTGTCTTACAAAATGAAATTACGTGAAGTAGAAAAAGGCATCTGTTCTCTTTTATTTGTTCCAATTTCTAAATTGCGGCCATGCTGGGGCACCACCTTGAAAAATCTTAGTCAAACGAATTGACCCCAGTACTTTTTTTTTAAGCCTAGTACTTATTCTATCAATCCCTTTTGATGAACCACTAGATTACAGTGACATAAACACACCAACACCAGTCGTCAAGTGGTAATGGGGGGTCAAACACAGACACAAAGACACATACACATACACATACACACACACACACACACATACATTCAAACACATACACACACACACATTCACACACACACATACATTCACACACATACATTCTCACACACACACACACACACACACACACACACATAATTACTCACAAAACATGACAGTCTTCTTTCGGTTTCCATCTACCGAATTCACGCACAAGACTTTGGTCGGCCCAAGGACTGGAGTCGGAAGACACTTATGAGTGAAGTGGCCGAGGGTCCAGTGGGAACGAACCTGAAACCCCCGGTTCCTTTTGGAAGTGAACTCCTTGTGAAGATGGGGGCGGGGATGGGGGTGGGGGGTCGAGTGTGCAAAATATAGCAACGATGTTGGGCGTAACAAACAATAACCACACAGTATAAATAGATGGATGGATCAAAGAAATACCATATAACCAGTGAAACTGTGACAGCATGGAAATATACTGACGTGTTGTATCGCAAGGGGGTGGAGGAGGGGTGGGTGCGGGTGGTCATGGTCGTCGTGATGGTGGAAGCAAGCACAGCAATACAGTAGATTTATTAAATGACACTTTTATCTGAATGCTAACTTCTGCTGAGTAAATTATTTGTATATTCAAAATAAGCACCTCTATACTTTTAATTCTCTCTCTCTCTCTCTATCGCTCTATCTATCTATATATATATATATATATATATATAACATTTGAAAATGCATTCATGCTGTGAGATAAATGATAGCTTAATTCCATTCCTCAATCTTCACTTACACGTACACATAACACACACGTATACATAACACACATGCACTCATACACACACACACACACACTCTCATACACACACACACACACTCTCATACACACACATGCGCATGCATACATGTATACATCCCCCACCCCACCCCCACACACCAGTTTATTTGGAGTTCATGTCAAAAGAGATTAGATTATCTCCCTTGCCTCCCTTCTAGAAATCTGTTTGGTCTTATAGTCACGCATCCACTAAGGATGTTCAACATTTCAAAATCTTCCACACAATAGCTTCACAGGAATGCAGCATCCATACCTCTCTCTCTCTCTCGCTCTCTCTCTCTCTCTCTCTGTTTATATTTCTGTTCGGTACAAGTCTCACTGGAATTAAATCTTCAACATTCAAAGACTTTCCTATGGAAATTGTATTATATTTATCAGAAAATGTTTATGAATGTTTGAAAACTCAAATGTTTTGTTGTGAAAAAGTATCTGATGAAGATAGGAGAGAAAAAACATGGAATTAAACATAAAAATATTAATTCCAAATATTATAAATTATCATGTGACTTTCTTTTTTTCAATTTGTTATTTCTTTACTAAATATTGAAATTATCTTTTGTCCAGGGTATGACATTAAACTGCATCCATTGGTGGGGCTCCAGTTCTGAAGTTGTGGGGGAGCGTAGAGTCACCCCTTAATTACCATTACTCCCAGGTCCATTCTGACCCGGAATGGTAGTACCTGTCAGGGTCCCATCTATGGGTTAAATAGATTCTTGTAAGGGTCAATTGAGCTCCTTAGCTGTGATGAAAGCTATCAATTTAGGAGAAGGAAAACTCCAAAATGAATCCCCTCTTTCGACGTGTCCTAAGCCAGCATGGAAGAGTGTGGCAGATGAAACTAACATAAGGTATGTCCGATAACATAGGTTCATACCATGAAGGTAAACATCTCATGTAATGTGCATTCTGATGCAGGCAGAGATAGCAGGAAATGATGATGATCTTTGCTAAACTTTTCGTCTTCGTCACACTAATGGTGTTAAATATGTCGATGTATTGCTGTAGAGTGAATGTTGTGTCTTATGTAAAGTATTACACTAATGGTGTATTGGTGGCACTTTAAAGCACGCATCGCACACTGTAGTAAAGTGGTTGGTATTAGGAAGGGCATCCAGCTGTAGAAACCAAGCCAAATCAGACTGGAACCTGGTGCAGCTCTCCGACTTGCCTGCTTCGGTCAAATCATCCAACCCATGTCAGCATAGAAAACGGACGTTAAATGATGATGATGATGATGATAATAAAGGGTCATGCACTAATATTTAATAATTATAGTCACTATATGGTTCTATATTGCAGTGAAACATGGAAGATGTCCCTGAAGGTTGCCAAAGATAATTGGCACTGTCAGTTATGGTGACAAGTGTTTCAGTTGATCCGATCAAGAGAATAGCCTGCTCGTGAAATCAACATGCAAGTAGCTGAGAATGCCACAGACATGCGTACCTTTTACGTAGCTATCGAGGAGATTCAGTGTGACATAGACTGTGACAAGGCTGGCCCTTTGAAATACAAATATAACTCATTTTTGCCAGGTGAGTGGACTGAAGCAATGTGAAATAAGGACACAACATGCCACTGGGTATCGACCTTACGATCATGAGTCGAATACGCTAACCACTAAGCCACTCGCCTTCACAAAGATACCAGACACATTTCAATAACAATACCCATGGAAGATCCTCAAAGTCTTCTGGTAAGATAGAATTACAAATGGAAAAGGAAAATCCTTGATTATGTGGGTTAGATTCTTGGTCCAAGAGGTGGGTTATGTTCTTGGACAAGAGACATTACCTCACAATACTCTGGTCCACTCAAATGACTATTAAGACCAACAGAGCATCCAGTTAGTGTCCAAGTGCAGCAGCTTTAACGGGTCAGTGGAACAGCCAAAAACCTTCAGGCATGAAGAGAGATATATGTCCAGCAGTGGACTTCTATATCCTGTTTTTTACCTTTCTTTATTATATGGACCTCTGTAACCGAAAGTACTTACTTTGTCAAATCAAGACCCCCTGAAGAATGAAAGACAAAGGTAACCCGCAAAAGGGATTTGATCACAACACAAAGATGTAGTTAATACGGAAATGTATTTCATCTGACACACTACCGCTTCTGTCATCCACCATCCTAATGTTGATAATATTAATAAATTCAGACAGTGGTGGAAGACATCCAGTGAAGGGTTCCTCTTTTAGGTGTTATGAAGCCCAGGATTATGATTAAGTTTATCCTTTATGTCTCTGAAAACAACCAGATTAACAGCTTTACTCTTTGTGGGTCTTGTTGTGGTTATTTGGCCAATATTGGCATAAAGTCCAGTTACAGTTGGACACATATTAGCAGAATCAGGACCCAGTGGGGCTTTTGCTTTCCATGCAACCCTCCTCTGTTTAGTTTCTCTAGTCATTTCTGATTCTGAGTACTGTACTTCAAAGTATGCAACACTACACGATAGTGAGTGATCTTGAGCAAGATATTTCCATGGAGACTGTTCTAAGTTAAAATTTTTCAAGGTTGTTTTGAGAGTGTCTGCCTCTTCTTTGGTCCACTGTATGACTAACAGCCAACTACTAGTTTCACTCTTTAGCATTCAGATTATTCTGTCAAATGTAATGCTTATTTATTCACATTGTTTTGAATTAATCATGCATTATCTCATAGCTTTTTTATGATGTGATTGTATATTTTTAGAATGACATTGTAGGGTAGGTGTGAGAAGTTAGATCTGGCCAGTTGGAACATAAAACAGGTAGAATATTTTGGCCAGTTTAAATACTAAAGAGTTAAAGAAAATCTGTTTAGGAAGCCTGGAAAACAAGGTTTATATTCTGTAAAATAAAAGGATAAAGGGGTTGAGTGAGTTACCTTCTCCAATTTGTTCATCCGCTGGTAGCAGACAATAACATCTTCCCACAACTCCAGCTGTTCAAGAATGTCACATGCTGATCCAATGGAACCAAGGGATATCAGCAACTGTGCCAATTGTTTCTAGAAAAGAGAGAGACAGACTGATGAAGAATATGAAGTTGAATTGGGTAAGATAGTGGAGACTTACAAAACGTTATCTACACACACACACACATTAATAAGAATCATGTCCAGAAAATTCACTAAGAAATTTCATTGTATGGACAATGATAAAGTGTATTATATCAGCATTTTTAAAAATAAAAAAATAAGAATGATAAAAGGTTTTATAAAAGCATTAAATAGGCAAGTCTTTATTCAACACTAAACATTAAAAAACCATGATGAGGTTATTTAAAATGTTTATCCTAAAATGTTTATGGCAAAATTTCTTATAACCAATAAGAATATATCTTGTGAATATCTCTAGTCAAGACATATGTCAATACTCACACACACACAACCTCCTCATGAACCCCCAAAATACATGGCCATCACCTGCGAGACTCTGAAGATGGGGGAGAAAAAAAACAAAGAGAAATGAATAAAAATCTCCAACTTACTTTGAGTAACCAGACTGAAGGTGTTCTCGTGTAATAAAACTGAGGTAAACGCTTATGGGACGGAGGTTGTTGGTTTGATATGTGACTTACAATCTCCTAAAACAAGTGGAATAGAAGGTAAAAAATATTTCTTAGTAGTCAAAGCTTTTAATAAAAGGACATCAAAAAACATCATTATCATCATCACTGTTTAACACCAACTTTTCCATGCTTGCAGGGAGTCAGATAGAATTTTATTGAAGCAGATTTTTCTACAGCTGGATGCCTCTCCCTGCCACCAAACCCTCACCTGTTCCCAGGTAAGATAATATTTCCCCACGGCCAGATGTATTTTTCATGGAAGACTAGAACGAAACATTAATTTCATGAGCAGGCTGCTCCGTTAATCAAATCAACGGAGCAAGCTGCCCCATTGATCGAATCAATGGAGCAAGTTGCCCCATTGATCGAATCAACGGAGCAAGCTGCCCCATTGATCGAATCAACGGAGCAAGCTGCCCAATTGATCGAATCAACGGAGCAAGCTGCCCCATTGATCGAATCAACGGAGCAAGCTGCCCCATTGATCGAATCAACTGGAACCCTCATTGTTGTAACATCACTTGGCATAAAACCACCACGCTCAATACTACTCCCCACTCAGTTGATGGGTCTTGTCTTGCAAGTTACTTGGTGATCTCACTAATGCTGGTGCCACATAAAAAGCATCCAGTGCACACTGTAAAACAGTTTGTGTTAGGAAGGGCATCCAACTGTAGAAACCATACCAAAGCAAACAGTGGAGCTTGGCAAGTCCTCTGGTTTGCCAGTTCCTGACAAACCATCCAGATTTATGTCAGCAAGGGAAACAGATACTAAATGATGATTATAATTGTGATATTTTACAATCTGCCCTGCCCAAAACAGACTGAGCACATCAATGCAAATACCAAAAAAAAAAACACTTGTCAATTATAGTGCTCCTACTGCTTAGAGTAATGAGTTTTACTTCCTCATGGTACCTACTATCTATATGTAGATGGAGCTAGTGAAAGTGGACAGTCTTGACCACTGATATTGTGCAACAAGTAACATCAAGTGGTCATTCAAGCAGCTAAAAATAGCAACCGAATCATCTTCAAATGACATTGTAAATTTTTTAAAAAGATGACCCTTTGTATAAAGTATACCTAAATATACTATGACTGAAAAAGGATAAGCTGGTCAACACTGCAATGCTTTTGACCATATAATAGAGATGATAATGAATTGTGCTTGATCTTGGCTGACCTGGGGCTAAATGACAAGATAATGAACAGTTGACTTTTTTGGAATAACTGGTTCTAATTTCAGTATAGGGCCAGCAATTTTGGTGGAGGATGTTTTAGTCCAGTGGCTCTCTACCGGGGCCCATATACGATTTTGTTGCTAAAATTTATCTGCAATAAATTGCTTATACTTCTACAATGCACAAAATATTTTAACAATTTTTTTATACAATTCCTAAATATAGAAAAATATAATGGGATTTTTTAAAAACATCAAATGGCTATGAGGGTCCACACAAGTGAAATAGAGATCACAGGGGTCCATAGATAAAAATTGGTTGAGAACCACTGTTTTAGTCAATTACATCAACCCCAAAAAGAATGAAAAGTAAAGTTGGCCTCAGTAGGATTTGAACTCAGAAAGTAAGGAGTGGGAAGAAATACCATAACGCATATTGTTTGACCCACTAACAATTCTACCAACCCATCATCCTGGAATTTTTGGAATAATAATAATCTGAAACCATGTCCAATTAAACAAAATGCCATCAAGTGTGTATGAAGAATACTTACTTCAATCTGTTTCGTGGACCTTTCAATTGTCCGCCCAAAGGACTTCTCAAGGAAAGAGCGTGTGTAAAGAGCTGTTACTTGAATACACCAGTCCAACGGCTGATTGAGAAGAAACTGTAGAGAAAGAGAGAGAAATAACCAGTGTAATTGAATACAATATTGATATTAAAGATTGTAACTGAATACAATGTTGATATTACAGATTGTAACTTTGCAAATAGCAATCTGAGAAAAGGAAAACAAAAGAGCCTCAGTTCACAGTAGAAAACCTCTACCAACAGTGCCCCGCAGTGGGAATTAATCTACCAGCAGTGATCTGCAGTGGAAATGAATCAGAAACCATGTAGTTGTAAAGCAAATTTCTTAATCACATGATCAGTGTGAAAATCTGTGTTTGAAAATTGTAAAGTAAAAAAAAAATGCCTCAGAAATAGTAACAGGACACTCCTAGATGGAAGAGTCTGACAAAATTCATCCACTAATTATAGTTTCTTCATTTCTTTCAACATAGAGAAGCAACCTAAAGACAGTATATATGTCTGGTGTGTGCAGTTATACACACATGTATATTATTAAAGTGATATGCAGATATGCAATCAGCTATAGTAATATACAGAAATACAGATTGCTACACAATAAGTATTTCCTCTCACACACACGCACACACAAGCACATATTTTGACGCTTTTTGAACATATGTATCACAGAATGAATATAATATTCGTTCTGTATCGAGGGAGTCACCGTTGATAGCCATGCAATAAATCAATGTGGTAGTTTATATATAGTGAACTAGAAGATATATAAGGTTTAAAGAAAAAAAAAACCCTACATAATTTATAACAAAATTAGGCCAATGGTGCAAAAGAAAATATGGTGTAAACAGGCTTGGTAGGCAAAGTGATATTTACTTACTGATATGTAAGCTATGAGTTGTTCATTAGTTAATTTCTCTTGACTGGGCTCTGACCGACGGCTAACTTCCCTAAAGGACAAAAATAGATAATAGGATATTAATAATTATGTTTTCTTATATTGGCACAAAGCTACTTATAAGAAAAAAGATATAGTTGACTGAATTGATTCCAGTACGTGACCCAGTATTTACTGACATTAGTCCACACTGTAAAGTAGTTGGCATTAGGATGAGCATCCAGCCATGAAAATCGTGCCAAAACAGACATTGGAGCTCAATGCAGTCCTAGGACACATCGATTCCTGTCAAACTGTTTGACCCATGTCAACAGGAACATGGACGTATGATGATGATGATTGGAGTAATGGATGACAAAATTTGATGAAAATGGATGATAAGATTTGAGCTTAGAACAAAGAAAGACTTAAATGTTGAAATGCATTTGTTTAGCTGGTACAATGCTGTGAGTGGCTGGTAATATTCTAGATGCCAACAGCCCAATCTTGATTTAGACTTGACCCCATGACTTCAGCTCAGTCAAGAAGACGAGCAGCAGAAAGATGTGCCCCATGAAAGACACACACACCAGTTTGTCTTCATTTTCATTGTCATTAACACCATCACAGTGGTCCAGATATTTCTGCAGGTGCAGCTTAAGCTGGCTCAGCATCAAGGATGGCATTGTGAGACCACCACATAATGGGTGTTGACAGCAGATGGATTTCCTGACCAGCAGAATCTTACCTTTCTATAAAGAAGCAGCAAAACAAGTGCTCTAATCTTGTCAGATGCGTCTTAGATACATTTGATCTGATGCTTGTGGTTGGAATATTTTTAATCCTCCATCAGAGTTAAACAACATCAACAAACAAATAAATGACTGAGCATCTACATGGTTGCTTGTCTTGCAAAAAATAGCAGTCATGTTAACAGAAGAACACATGGGATAAGGTAGTCCAAAAGAGAGAAGGACAGAATAATTAATGCTGGAAGACTTCTGATGATAGGTTTGATCATGGGGCTAAACAATAAATAACTAAATGAACCCCACCAAAATAAAATAAATTGACAGAAGACAAAGCTATAACATTTCTTACATAAGGCCTAGTACAATGGCTTGTTCAAGTTGGTTAACAAGCAAGTCTGGTTCAGAAATCTCGGAAAATTCAATATTTTCAAGGACAGTGTCATCATTATGGCTTAAATTCTGAAAAGACAAAAGAAAAAAAATGTTTCAAGATACTCTATTTATATATAATACGTACTAGTCATTATGGGATATGAAATCTTAGAAAAAGTATCTCTTGTGTAAATGCACACTTAAATTATATCTTAACCCTTTAGCATCTAGATTACTCTGTCAAATGAAAAGCTTATTTATTCAGATTGTTTTCAGTTAATCATGCATTATCTTGTAGCTTTGGAATTTTGATGATGGGTGTGTATATTTTTTAGAATAACATTGTAGGGTAAGTGTGAAAGGTCGTATCTGGTCAATTTGACCAAAAAACAGGTAGAATATTTGGGCCAGACATGGCTGGTTTAAATGCTAGAGTTGCAGATATGGTTGTGTAGTTAAGAAGCTTGCTTTGCAATCAAATGGTTTGGGGTTCAGTCTCACTGCAGTATCTTGAGTAAGAATCTATTATAGCCCGGGGTCAATCAAAGCCTTGTGAGTGGATTTGGTGGTCAGAAACCTAAACCCATTGTGTATCATCATCATCATCATTTAACGTCTGCTTTCCATGCTGGCATGGGTTAGACGGTTTGACTGGAAATTGGCAAGCTGCACCAGACTCCAATCTATTTTTGGCTTGGTTTCTACAGCTGGATGCCCTTCCTAATGCCAACCACTCCAGAGAGTGTATCACCAGCAAATACATACATATATATATACATATACGACGGGCTTCTTTCAGTTTCCGTCTACAAGGCTTTGGTCGGCCCGAGGCTATAGTAGAAGACACTTACCCAGGATGCCACAGTAAAAAATATAGCACCTGGAAAGAACTATTTTGTGAGAGTAAAAACTTGTCTTATTCCTATGGATGTAAGAAGGGAGATGAAAGGGTTAAGGAGTGAGGTAGAAGGGAGTACTGTATGATTACAGTTAGTTGAAGGGTTACCAAGTTCATGGGCACTTTGCTCCTTGTACCTCTAACACAAGCCATAAAAGCTCCACACTCTACTCATACACACCCCATCGTGCTGACATACAGCATATGTAGCTACAGATATTACTAGTCTGTAGATACTATTATTGTTGTTGCCAGTTGGTTATTCAGAAGTTGATGGTGTGGGGGTATTTTTGTTGGTGGCAATGATCATATTGTTCTCTTTAATTGTATTTTTGTTCCTGTTTAGTCTTTTCCTTAGTCAATCCTCATTCACCTTAACCCTTTAGCATTTAAACTGACCATATCCAGCCAAAATATTCTGTCTGTTTTAGGTTCAAACTGACCAGATCCTGCCTCTCACACCTACTCAACAATGTCATTCTAAGAATAAACATTCACATCATCGAAATCTTGAAGATACAAGACAATGCATGATTAATTCCAAGCTATGTAAATAATAAGCATTACATTTGTCAGAATAATCTGAATGCTAGAGGGTTTAAACCAAGATTTCAACTTTTAAAATACACTAGAATACCACATCTCCTGTCATCTTTTATTCTAGATGGAGTTCCTTATTTTCTTCATACTATTGTTGCTATTATAAAATGACAATGTTTTTATATACTTCTTTCTATTTTTATGCTTGACTTTTGTTGTTTATTTTACAGCTGGTTGGGGTGGGGCACCACTTGCCACACACTGTCCTACTGAGATGGAAGAGAATGAATGTAAGTTTCAACCATTTTTGTTTCATTCACTTTCAATTTCACAACCTTTCAATTCATTCAAATGTCATCACCCATGCCATTAAATCGAATGCCATGACTATCACCATTAAATTAATTTAATGCCCTCACTCACACCATTAAATTGATTAAATGACATTGTTCACACCATTAAATTGAAAGAGTGTCATCACCATTACTATTAAAATGGATGTCATCATCAAAATGGGACTAGTGTCACCATTAAAAACCAAGAACAGTATTTAGTCTTTGAATTTATATTTCAATTGGGAGGGTGTTAGTTGATTAAATCAGCTCCAGTACTTAACCGGGATTTTTTCAACCTTACAAGAATAAAATGCAAAGACAAATTTGAACTTAGAATGCAAAAAAGCTCAAACTATTCCTGCCATTCCACCACCCTTATAATAATAATAATCCTTTCTATACTAGGCACGAAGGCCTGAAATTTTAGGGGGCGGGAAGTGGTCGATTTTATCGACCCCAGTTTGTAATAATCATCATCATCATCATCATTCTTTAACGTCCGTTTTTCCATGCAAGCATAATAATAATAATAATAATGGTTTCTGATTTAGGCACAAGGCCAGCCATTTCGGGGGAGGGGTTTAATCGATTACA
>JAOPUL010004744.1:82546013-82557338 GCA_027564515.1 Octopus rubescens
TAGAAACCAAGCCAAAAATAGACTGGAGTCTGGTGCAGCTCCCCAGCTTGCCAGTTTCCAGCCAAAACCGTCTAACCTATGCCAGCATGGAAAAACAGACGTTAAAGGATGATGATAATGATGATGACGATATATATATAGAATGTTCTTTTCCATGCCCTCAGCCACCATAACAAGACCAAAGAATTTTAATCTCTGACAAGGAGCAGGTGTGGCTGTGTAGTAAGAAGTTTGCTTCTCAACCACATGGTTCCGAGTTCAGTTCCATTGCATGGGACCTTGGGCAAGTGTTTTCTATTATAGCTTAGGGCTGACCAAAGCCTTGTGGGTGGGTTTGGTAGACGGAAACTGAAAGAAGCCCATCATATATATATTATCTATATATATGTGTGCGTGTATCTTTGTTTGTCCCACAACTGGGTGGTGTGGTTACATCTCTGTAACTTAGCGGTTCAACAGAAGAGACCGGTAGAATAAGTATCAGGCTATAAAAATAAGCCCTAGGGTCGATTCATTCGACTAAAAATTCTTCATGGTGGTGTTCCAACATGGCCGCAGTCTAATGACTGAAACAAATAAAAGATAAAATCAATGATTCCAAAGTGCTATCAGAGTTCACTTGCTACAGTATTAATCTACTGAGGATATTCCCAATAATCAACACATTTCAAAAGCATAAATCTTTATTGGTTAATTTTTCCAGCTTTCACATCTGAGAGACAAATGACTTGCAAATAACTTGTTTGCGGAAGTGCTGTGAATCGAAAATTCCGCATACCAGATGCCTGTAAGTTTCAGTGCTCATCAGGAGAGAATGTGTACAGTTTTGAGGCCTTCTTTGATAGCTTTACAGTGCACCACCCCTCCCTTCACTGATGTGACCCCCCCCCCCACACCATCAATTGGATTGAGTGACTTGTATTCGATTTTAAGTCCTTCATCTCAGGATCATCAGTACCATTCAAATAAATAGAAGTCATGCAGGTCTGACTTGCCAAATAGGCAAATCATTGCTTTAACCCCCACTTTTCCATGCTTGCATGGGTTAGATGGAATAAGTTGAGGTGGATTTTCTATGGCTGGATGCTCTTCCTGTTACCAACCCTCACCTGTTTCCAAGCAAGGTAATAGTTCCTCCATAACCCAGCAGTTCCCAACAATTTTTTTTTACTTATGGACTCCTTAGATTCCTATATTACTCAGATGGACCTTCATAGCCATTCACTGTTTAAAATATCCTAGTATACCTTTATAATTAAATATCATCAGGGATTGTATATAAAAATAGTTAAAATATTTTGTGCATTGTAGGATTATAACCAGTTTATTGCACATAAGTTTTAACAACAGAGTCTTATATGGACACCCAAGATTCATAGGACCCTGATTGAGAACCACTGACATAACCCGACATATTTTCTCAGGAGATTGGAAACCAGAGACACCTCTTACATGATGGTGGCACTCGTTTACAACTATCACACAAAGTCAAAGGAGAGTAACACACAGGCTTCTCCCAGTTTCCATCTACCAAATTCACTCACAAAGCTTTGGTTGGCACAGGGCTATAATAGAAGACACTTGCCCAAGGTGGCATGCAGTGAGACTGAACCTGGAACCATATGGTTGGTTCTGTTCAACTCTATTGTTTATGGATATTTGTGTATATACTTGTATAAATTCCTTTTCCAAGTCTTTAATTTTTTTTTATCTTTGTTTCAGTCATTGGATTGTGGTCATGCTGGGACTGAACTTGAAACTATTTGGTTGGAAAGCAACATTTCTTACCACACAGCCACACTTGCACCTATATCTTTATTAGATATAGCATTGATTTTAACAATCTCTATGTTCTTGTGACATTCCTTTATCTTTCATAATTTTCTGTAGTTAATTACAGCTGACTTTCCAAGAGCCGTTCCTTTAATTTCATTTAACTATCACCCACTTCTTTCAACTTTGGATCAAAGAAAAATAAATTCATCCATTGCTTTCACTGTCAGAGCACCAATCTTTAAATTTGAAGTTGATGTCATTGACATAAATTTATTTTTATGTTTTGTGAGTTTAGTTTCAAACCAGTTTTTGCAGTTTTGTCTTTTATGTTTTTCTTCTCAGTCTCTTCGCTTTCTGCCAACAAAATTGTGCCATCTGAATATCTTAGTCAACCATCATTATCATTTTAACATCTACTCTTCCATGCTGGCATGGGCCGAATGAAATCTTTTGAGGCAGATTTGCTATAGCCAAATGGCCTTCCTCACCTGTTTCCAAGCAAGGTAATATTTTCCCACAGCTAGACATGTTTTCATGGAAGACTGGAAACAAAGGACACCGACTGTGTGATGCTGATGCTACAGGCTTCTTTCAGTTTCCATTTACCAAATCCACTCACAAGGCTTTAATCGGCCTGAGGCTATAGTAGAAAACACTTGCCCAAGGTTCCACACAGTGGGACTGAACCTGAAACTATGTAGCTGTGAAGCAAACTTCTTAACCACACAGCCATATCTGCACCTATCATCACCATAAAAAAAACAAAAAAAAAAAAACGGGTGGTGATGATATATTTTTCCAGAATTTTTCTCAAAGTCCATTTTCTACCAAACAAGACTGTGTCATCCATGTTATCTCAGTTTGTCATTTGTCTGTCCTGCTACATTTTAACTCCTTCCATCACACCGAATACTGCTTTGGTATCAGTTTAGTATTTACAGCGACATAAATAAAAGTAACCTATATAATAGATTTATAAACAGGGCTAATTAAGCTGTTTCTCTGTAGATTGAAAAAATGATGGACAACCTTAATTTTCGAATGTTATTGGATTCTCATCAGGTGTCCATATCAATTTGATCAATCCCAGAGAAACAAGCAGCCAATCTGTTCATATACTCAACAATTACAGTAGCTACAAATTTGCATACCGTAAGTGTTAACGCTTATTTAACGTCAGGGGCCTGTCAACGGGGATCCCAGTTCATACAATATCAAGGTATGATATAATATATGTAACCTATAGAGTAGATATACAAACAAGCTGAATCATCTAATATATTTGTATTAAAAAAGCAGAGGTAACGAATTGATCTTATCCCATGACCCCTAAGTGCCACAATGGGATTAATAGATTTATTGCTATGAAACTGTTGGTGCCACAATAAAATATGCGTAGTACACTCTGTAAAGTGGTTGGTGTTAAGAAAGGCATCAAGCCATAGAAACCAAGTAAAAAAAATATAATAACGTTGGGCTGTCATGAGCCCCGGGATTCATAAGCTTAACCCAGTTTCCATGGTGTATAAGTGACTGAGGTTCCCAGCTATTGCTAGAACTCGTTTATAGCTGAGCGGACTGGAGTAAGGTTAAATGAAGTGTTTTACTCAAGAGCATAGCACACCACCTGATCTGGTAATAAAAATCACAATGTTAAGTGAAACACCCTAACCATAAGGCTACGCATCGTGACAAGCAAAAAAGAAAATAAAAGCAATTTATGAGCGAGATGTAGTCCTGCATCTGGTCTAGCAGAACAGCCAAGATCCATCCAACCCATGCCAGCATGGAAAGTGGATGTATGTAAAACAATGATGCAGTGTGTTTCAAAGGATCCAGTTTTCAATGAACTGACTCTACTAATGATACTAATTTCTTTTCCGAGACCACAGAAATTTGAAAGCGGAGGCAAGAGAATATTTTAAAATCAAACAGCACATTTTATCAACTACCACAAGATGTGAACAAATAATTTATTGGACCAAAGCATAATTATTAAATTAATCAAAATTATTTATGACTTTGGAAACCTTGGTTCATCCTCGTTTTAATGTCTATTTTTCTATAGTCGCTTTTTTCTTGCCACCAATCCTTACCAGTTTCCAAGTAAGGTGAACATTTTCTATGGCCAGACACGTTTTTCATGGAAGATTGGAAACTAAGGAGACTGCTGTATGACAGTGACGCACGTTTACAACTATCATGTGATATCAGGGTAAGGAGACGGCGGAAGTGTCGAAGATGCCTCCCACTCTTTTCGTTTTTTCCCCCTTCGGAGTCTGACGTTTACGACAACGGAGATTCTGGCGGAAGGTGGGAGGTGGGGGGATACCGCCGACGAAAAGGGGTGGGATGCGTAACACCTCTGCCGAATTTATATAAATACACAAATGGGAAGTTTCATATGCGAGCAGGGGAAATAAGAGGTTGTAGCATTGATGCATTTTCCAATGGTTTTATTTTTAGCTTTGATAACATATGGGGGAAATCGGTATATGCATATGTTTTCTTTTGCCTTAGTGCATGGTCTTATGCTGTCAAAAGAGAGTTGACCTGCTGATTAAAACGAAAGATCGCCAACAAATTTGAAAAAAATCCCGACCAAAACGGAGAAATTCCAACTTAAGTGGAACAACTATTCCGAAAGTCCGCCGGGAATAGTAGATAGTTCTTTTCGTGTCTTGGAAGCATGTGGTTGGTTATATGACAGTTTCCCATTTCTTTACACAGTCCTTCGCATTATAATTGGATTCTGCGAGATATTTTAAGCTGCACTGGTTGGGTAGTAGTAGATAGTTAACTGAATTAACTTCAATATAAAGTCAGCTACGATAAGATTTGAACTCAGAACATAAAGGGACATTGGTTGGTTCTGTCTTTCACTCCACCCCCCAGTCGCCAAAAACAACCACTAATATATTGGTGTATACTTCTACATATTAGTCATCTTGTGCCAAAGTTAGAAATATTAATATTGTAATATCGAGTGTCAAAGACCGTAAGGAACACACGGCATGGTTTCTAAATCGTGTTAATATATTTTATGATTCAGCACAAGACTTCGGAATAATAGATGAGGAGATTGAGACAATGCGACGTGCTTGACTTTTCCTATAGCTTATGACGCCATATGATGCTAATACCGGCAATATAAGAAAAACAGATAATTCCAGCCGGTTGCCGGCGAATCTACGACTAGAAGAAGAAAATGTTATATTTTCCAACATTGAATCGATAATAATGTATTATTGAGAAGACAAATATATTTTTTTCTCAAAAAATTTATCAGAATAGCGACCACACAAAGACAAATTCGCAATAAATCTAAAAAAAAAAAGTGTTAAATTTTCCGAAATATTAAATCTTTTATATCTACATAATTACAAATTAGGAATTAAAATAATCTTCGAAAGTAAATTAGATATTTGTTAATTTGGTTACGAAATTTTTTTAAAAAAGCAAATAAAGACCCCTTTCTAAATCATTCGGGCACGTGCTTAACATTTGGTGTCAAAATCTTAAGGGTTTACGTCAAAAGCCCGAAATCTTTAAACCATAAGGAATCGTCGCAAAGTCAAATATGTGCGACATACATACGTTTAGAGAAATAATACAGAACAACATCAAGAAATTAAAGAACGTGTATAATACATTGAGACACGAGTGAACGGACAAACGAAAGAAAGTGGTACACAATGTATTAGGTCGGAGTTACATATATCTTTTAATAACAGTT
Source organism: Octopus rubescens (assembly GCA_027564515.1). Lineage (NCBI taxonomy): Eukaryota > Metazoa > Mollusca > Cephalopoda > Octopoda > Octopodidae > Octopus > Octopus rubescens. The sequence continues at coordinate 82,551,526 of JAOPUL010004744.1, forward strand.
TGACTCAGCTCCATATGACTTAAAGTTTGGTGGGCTCGTAGGATGATATATGGATATCTGATGAGATGGGTTCGTCCTACAAGATCACGAAACCTAAAGTCGTATGGAGCTGAATTAAAAATCTAATATTTAACGACTTATATGTATACGTATATATTAATATATCATTTATATATAGTTATAAAAATGTCATTCCAACTCTAAAAGTGATAGAAATAAACAAAGAGACGTTAATGTATATTTACCACAACAGTCATCATGAGTAAAACCCTGTAAAATGGAAAGTTCTAGACTGGAACAGTCTAATTCATTCGCCATATCTGCCGACCAGGAGAAACGTGAATTGAAGGAAGAAATAAAATAAAACTCCGTAATTGGGTGACGGTGTTACATGAAAAATAGTCCCGTAATAAATGAATTAACGAAGCAATCCAGATAAACGTGACTGTAAAGAAGTGTTTTAAGTGTCTGTGTTAGTAGAGATGTGTGTGTGTGTGTGTGAGAGAGCGAGATAGAGAGCGAGCGAGCATGTACGTATGTAGGTGGGGGGATAAATGTTTGGGGCAAAATGAGTAATTTTTTATTTTTCGTTATTTTTGCCCTACCTGTTTGAACCAATTGCATTGAAAGTATTGCATCATCATTTTGTACAGTTGTATCATCTTTGGGAATAAACACTGGTCAGCATAGTTGTTAAAGTTGAGAGAGTTTGAAACAGTCAGGTGACAACTTTTCCTCAACTTTGACTCGATTGTAATTGAAGATGCTAATAAAATATCTGGATATTTATCTGTGTTTAACAATCAATATTCTTTTCTCTGTTGGATTCCAAGTCAATCCCCCCGCTCCCACACTAATGTCTAATTTGATACTTTTCAATTAAAGAAAAGAAAAAAAAAAGCCTAAAGTGGGGCAAAATGAGTAAGGATTGACTGCAATAATTTCTTTTCTTTAGCTGTATGGTACGTAGATATATCAGGAAGAGAGCCGCTTCAGCAGATTTTGAAGAAGTTATAGAGAATATTTTACGTTGAGTCTTTAGACTTAGTCGAGATTCGTTAATTTCATATCATGTGCCATTTTCCACGCTCTTCTTTCATTTGACCTGCATACAGTGCCGGATTTACCATTATGCTTAGGTGTGCCGGGGTCGACTTTGCCTTTCATCCTTCCGGGGTCGATAAAGTGAGTACCAGTTACGAACTGGAGTCGATGTAATCGACTACTCCCCTCCCCCAAAATTTCGGACCCAGTATAGAAAGGATTATTTATTGTCAAACCAATGGAGACAACGTGTTATGATTGATTCTAACAAAACTTTATTTCCTTGCCAATGGTTTCCAATAAACTTTGTCGAGTTTATATTTTTATTCTGCATATTTTAAATTGTAATGGTAATTTATGGACATCCTGTATATATACACATACATACATTCGAGCACATATGTGCAAAACGAAAATAGCAGTCGAATACAAAACGGTAAGTACAATCGAGGAGGATTCTATGGAAGCTGAACAACTTAGAAACTGTTTGTGAAGTTTTTCAGCTTCAGTAAACTATATATACACATTCAGTAAAGCTACATATATACACATTCAGTAAAGCTATATATACATATATATATATATACACATTCAGTAAAGCTATATATACATATATATATATATACCCATTCAATGAAGCTATATATACACATTTAAGTGAATATTATGTATATGTGCGTACGTATGTTTGTGCCAGTGTTTTCTATTTAGATTAAAATCTAATATCGTTGAGATGTATGTGTGTTTATACATTAGTGAATAAATTATTATTATATACAAGTGTGTATTTATGTTTGCGTCAAGAAAAAAAATATATATATCGTCGGTAGTTAATATATCCGAAAAAAACAGAGCAGTAATGTATTTTTTAGGAAGTTGTTTGTTATGGTCGGTCAGAGAGTGACCATTGGTTTCGGACCTATAAGGTTCTTAGTGGTATATTGGTGACTGGTCAGACTATAATGGTCGGAGACACAGCTAAGCGCTTTATAGGTCCGAAACCAATGGTCACTTTCTGACCGGCCATAACAATTTACTTCCTAAAACAATACATTATTGCTCTGTTTTAGAGTGTGCTTCTTTTTCGGATATATTAACTATATATATACAATTTTCTTTCATTGTATCATATATTATTTTTTCTTGACGCAAACATATAAATACCCACTTGCATATAATAATAATATATTCACTAATGTATATACACACACGCACAAATATATGTACGCACGTATACGTAATATTCACTTAAATGTGTGTGTATATATATATATACACACACACACACACACATCAACAATTACATTTGAACGAGAACAATTTAATACAACAGTAGACGCTGTTGATATATAAACACAACCACGTGTTTGCACACACAGGCATAGATATATATGTAGAGAGAGAAGATGGGGGGTGGGGGTTATTCAGCGAATGGCCCGCGACACACGCTGCAGTCGCCACTCCATCTCGCGGGGTTCATTTCTCCGGCGGGCCGCAGCAGACTCTATTTGGCGGAGGAGGAAGGCTGTGGTTTGAGGACCCAGGACGCTAGACGTCTCGACTGCTATACCGGAACGAACTGGTAGCGGCCGACGAGATTCCTGTACTTAGGGACCTTCCTCTCCTCCGTGTTGCTGGCTGCGAGACCGTGGTTTGTGGCAGAAACGGCGAGGTTGGTGCTGGAGAATGTGTCACACAGCACGTCACGTCCCAGAGTCTTAGATATAAAATAGTCGGGACAATCCTTTGAACTGCGCTTGCTTCTCAGAAGGTCTTTAGGTAAGTTACAACTTATAGATGTACGTATTAGACAGGGTAGACTGTAATAATTGCTTTCCTTTCGTAAAAGGTTATATACTCTAAACTAATTAATAAGCAGCTTTCTTTATAGTATAGAAAGAAGGTAGATATAGGAATAACTACAATTTGGTGCACCACTCCCTCTAGGTACAACATAGAAGGGATAGGATTAAAAATTTGTTTTTTAAATTCGAATTCCAGGTGTTTCAGAATATGGAATACAAGAAAATAAGGAAAAATAGAAAGAATTTTAATGGAGGTGTTTGTGAAGACACAAAGAGTTTGTGGGGCGGCGGAAAACTTTTTAAAATATGGATTTTTAACATTTTTTTTTAAAGCTTAACCCTCACTGTTTTGAAATGTTGGATACAAAATAATTTAGAAAAATCCCGACAAAAACGGAGAAATTCCAACTTAGGTGAGACAGTTCTTCCAAAAGTCCGTTTAACTTTCTTTAAAATGAATATTTCGTTTGTTTTTGTACAGAAAACACGTTTCTGTTTGATGGTGAAAATTAGGTAATGTTGGTATTTTAAAGCAGAGACAATTAATACAAGTTTTAAAAAATAACAATATTACGATGAAAATTGGTGGGAACAAAGTTTGGGAGGAACAACGATCTGAAACTCATACAAAACGTTGTTGTTTGGGTTTTTTTCTCTAAATTTTCTCAATATTTTCCTAATTTTTTTCGTAATTTACACGTTAAAAAATGTGATTTTTTTTTTTTCAGAACGGTATTAAGAAACGAGGTCGGTGGGGCACCAAACCACCGTTATACCATATATATACACACACAAACACCCCGACCGTTGTTTTGGCTCAATGGCATTTCAGCATCTCCTATTTTCACGCTTTCTTTTTTTTTTAACTTATTTCAGTCATTAGATTGCGGCCATACTGGGTCACCGAGTTAAAGAATTTTTAGTCGAATAAATCGTCCCCAGTACTTTTTTAAAGCATGGTCCATTTTGCCAAACGCTAGATTACAAGAACGTAAACACACCAACAAGTGGTGGTGGGGGTCAAACAAATACACACATATATATATATATATCTTTTACTTTAGTCATTATATTGCGGCTATGCTGGGGCACCGCCTTGGAGAATGTGTGTGTGTGGGGGGGGTGTAACTCTTATGTTTAATTCATTTCTTTTTCATTTTTATTTTTTCTAAAGTTTGTGTACCCCCCCCCCCCCTCTAGCCCCTTACGATAAGGGGTTAATCGTTTGTGACTTAGAGATACCTACCTGCTGGAGATATGGAAGGGTTTACGATTTTGCAATGGATTGAGTAGAGCTTGCAAAACCTCTGAGTAGCTCCTACTATTTCTGCACAGAGCAAAGCATCTCTGACGTTTATTTTCTCTCAATCATATATATTCTACTATATACTTCTAGTGTGACCATAAACAGAAGAATTAGAATTAATGGTCATCGTTTCCTTGCTCCTCCAAGAAACTAAGCCTTTAGTTGGTCTGATAGAGAGTGAGCTTTCAACAACATAATTTTTTCGTAGTTTCTTCTTCATTAGAAAGTTATTACTAACACAAAAAAATTGTACCGAATCCTGGATATTCAAGTGTCTCAACCAGGATTAACTACTTTCTTAAAAATGTGTTTTTAAATGTTTTCCAGATGGAGTAAATTATGATTATGTTGGGGGAAAAAAATTATAAAAAAAAAATTGGGGGGGGGGGGCAGTTCACACCCCAACCCCCGGAATTCGTTAAATGCCTAATTTTGAATTAAACTTTCTAGAGATACATTTTCGATGGTGCGGATAACAATTTCTTTCTTCCAGTTTTATTCAGATAATTGTAACCTATACTCTTGAAAATGTCTCTCTCGAAAGTGTCATTAAAAGACATACATTTTAAAGAATGTTATGAGGAAACAAAGTCAGTGAGGTAGGGGGGATCCAATTATCTGAAACTACTCCCCTCACCTCAATGTTTTTTTTTAAATAACTTTTCCTAGCATATTCATAATCTACACCATATATCTCTGGAAAATTTCATTAAAAAAAAATATTCATTTTTCAGAAGGCTATGAGAGAAGTAAGTCATGGAGGAGAGGCACGGTTCTGTCAGGGAATAAGCAACAATAAGAGATATCCTCATTATCATTTAACCTCTACTTTTCCATGCTTGCATGGATCGGATGGAGTGTGTTGAGGCAGATTTTCTATGAATGGATGCTCTTCCTGTTGCCAACAATCAATTGTTTCTAAGCAAGGTAATATTTTCCCATAGCTAGACATGGTTTTCCACAGAAGATTGGAAACTAACAGAATCACTTGTATGATGATAATGCTTGTTTACAACCATCATATGACACAACAAGCATAGACACAAACACACAGATGTGTGTATATAGATCACAGAACGTGATATTATGATACAGAAGGCACCTGCGATTACTTGGGATGAGCCTAGGGTTCATTCTTTCATTTCTATCATTATTTACTTAGTTCTTAATTATTTCACTGCTATACCTCGGCTTATTAGCTGGCATTACCTGAACCGAAGCAATATCCCCCGTAACGATGCGAAATTGCGTTTGAGGTTTCCAGGAGGGGAACTGAGGAAGTATTATGCAATGAATTTTCCCCTTTTGTTTGTAATTTGCATCCCGTTTCTGTTTTATCCCTAAGTTAGTATACTATGTCTTTGAGTTTGTTTTGATTGACTCTCTCTCTATCTCTTTGTGAGGACATTAAATTCCTATAATTAAAAAGGACGAATGTATCTTACACAGGTCTTTTGAACCCTAGGTTCATCCCAAGTAATCGCACGTGCTTTCTGCACCATAATATCACATTCTGTGAGCTATATATTTCCCCTTATTGGTTAGCGTTACTACCTGTTATGTCTTAGGACATCTTAATATATATATATATATACACACATATACTCTTATTAAAGTTGCAAAAATCTTCACAAACTGTTACTCAGAGTTTCACGTTC
>JAOPUL010004744.1:83426114-83436975 GCA_027564515.1 Octopus rubescens
TTATTATTATTATTATTATTATTATTATTATTATTATTATTATTATTATTATTATTATTATTATTATTATTATGTGAACTGATAGAATCGTAAGGATGCCGGACAAAATACTTAGCAGTATTATTATTATTATTTGTAAAGTTTCCAACAAAAGGATTATCTTTGTATGACACACCATCCCATACAGCTACTGAAGCCAGTGACATAAATAACTTCTCAAATATACAAAAAAGATTCGCATAATCCAGTAAAGGAAGTATGCTCCAATTTATACCACACAATACTCGATGACGTCGATCAGCGGTTTTGAATAAATCAAGTAATTACTTGAACATAAACACGATGGAACAGAGGAACTGAAGGGTGTTGGGGATAATGGTGAAGCATAATCAAAGATAGTACATAAATATATAGATTTCTTACATGAACACGTGATGTCACATTCATAACAAACAGGAAGTGCGGAGGTCTAATTGACGTTTATTTATTTCTTCAAGGCCATTAATGACACAAGAGAAATAAAAAGCTTTCTGCAAAGTATAAAATGTGACATGATTTTCGGCACTCCCGTAGTGTATATCTATTCAAAGATGTCTTCTATTAGAAATATAAGTATATTATTGGAACAAGATGATAATATCCGCTTACTTCCAGTGGTGAGGTCCTGTTACGGAAATTGCAGGGTTTTTGAAGAGTGTGGAACCACTTCTTAGCTATTATTGTTCCCAGGTCGACTCTGACTCTCAGTATTAGCACTTGACAGGATCCCAACTATGGGTGAAATAGCATGTAACTATCCGAGTTAGGGTGCACTGAAATTATGGGATGCAGGATGGTGGATATGAACTAACTCGGGAAATAGATCTATTGAAACAACGGCGAGTATCATTTGATGCTTGAGCAGATGACCAGACAACAGACTTTCAACGGTCAGGATGAACCAGTGCAGTTAGCGAACTACCGTTATCATATGTAGTTTTGGCGTGCGCAGATGAGATATTTCAGCTAACGAAAGATCATCGTGACGAAAGACCAATCAAGATGTCCATGCCCCATCATTCGATCGGGACGTCAGACGTGGAAGAGTTGCATTGGTCCGGGCAATCCGCCCAACCGGATGATGATGATGATGATGATGATGATGATGATGATGATGATGATGATGATGATGATGATGATGATGATGCTGCTGCTGATGAGGATGATGATGATGATGATGATGAGGATGATGATGATGATGATGATGATGATGATGATGATGATGAGGGTGATGATGATGATGATGATGACGACGACGACGACGATGACGACGACGGCGACGATGACGACGGCGACGATGACGACGGCGACGATGACTACGGCGACGATGACGACGATGACGATGATAGGTAATCCTTCATAGACACCTCAAAAGAAGCAAATGTAAATTTTATGCTCTGCCATTATGGTCAAAATTGCAAGTTGTTACCACTACTCACCGTCTATGCCACAAAATGAAAGGAAACATTTCTTTTCTCATTAGTTGTTTAATGATTTCAATATGTTAAATGATAGCAACATGGACTCCTTCCAGCTTTGGAATAAACTTTTTAGCTTTATTTATTTAATTATTTATTTATTCAGTGTACACTCTTTCAAATTATGTTGTTTGTTTTGTTGTTTTTCTTTGTGCATTTTTAAATTCATAACTGAGATGCCATATCGCACAAAGTGCATTAATATAATTTCGCACTCATTGTTCTGATTTGTAAAGGTTATTAAAGTCTAAAGGTTATTAAAATCTAAAGAATTTGCATGTCATGTCAGAAATAATGTGTGAACATTAATCTACCTTATACAATTTCTTTTATATAGTTCCATTTAATTTAATACAACAAAAATGTTGGTTTACTATGTTCTTAGTATGCTAAACTTTTTAATTGGTCGAAGATTAACGTTCGGAATTAATTACCAGTTACTAAATTGAAAAATAACACTAATCTCTGTGAAATAAACTCTAATGCTTCTTCTGTTTACAAGTAAGCAATATCCCCACCTCTGTCAACAAATACTCTAAATTAATAATTTTGGTTTTACAACAGACATTTAAAGCTGGTTTTTTTTTAGCCTTTTGTTTTCATTTATAGATAACATTTGATTGCATGTCTCTTGTATAACATGTTTAGTTTACATCAGTGGCTTTTATCTCTTCAAATAAATTTGTTATGATGCCAACGATTGATATCAAAATAACTTACCGTCTAAATTCAGGGCAACAGAATCGATATCTTTCTTATCTTCAATGTTACTAAGGATACATGGTACGATGCCCATTTACCAGTCAATGATTTATCGTTTACGAATAATAAACACGCTATAGATGAACATTCTTGTCGCTATGGAATTCATATCATACCGAAAAAAGCCTACCACGTCCAAGAACTGTGTGATTATGCATCACATAATAAAAGACATTATATATTTTCAATTTTAAAGATTAGAGTTACTTTCTCTCCAAATTTTTCATCATATTATCGAAGTTTCTTTTTGGGATTGGAGTGTAGCTGCAAAATATTTATGTTGTATAGAAACGAGTCCCTCTCGAGTACACTAAACGGTTATCTTATTTATTTGCGTAACTTGACAAGAATAGTTTAACCTTTTATATAGAAACGTGTGTGTATATATGTGTATGTAATTGTGTATGAATGCAATATTGTGGTTACATCAGTTGTCCCTCCAACCGCCTATGCCCTTATACCGTGGCCCACTTCCCACCTCCCACTTAATCAGTCATCGTAAATATATACCCGTTTGTGGTTGGATGTATTGTACCTATCTACTTTCTGTACTCCCCACTTTAACATGTCATCTTAACTCTAACTTTTCGTAATTGCAGAGAAGGATGCAATATTAGGACCCTTCTCTAACATTCACCTAATCTCACCCACACACTACCCATTTGCTTTGCAATACCCTTCTGCACCTAGTTTAACCCACAACTTCGGATACGTTTCCTCCATTTGTTCACCCTTAGACAATGGGATAGAGCAACGAAACGCTATAGCTCACAACCTATCTTCAAATAACCATTAGAGTCTTTCAAAAATTATAGAGAATGGCGGACAATCATCAGATCCCACGGATTTCAGATTTTACAGTATTTTAATATTGAAATGATATTTCACTACCGATATTGGAATATTTTTACAAAAATCGTGGTTAAAATTCTAATAACTCAGCGAACCGCTTGTTAAAATCTGAGCAACTCACCACTACCAATATGCTTTTAAAATTATGGAGTGATCGAAGCTATAACCCATTTGATTATAGTTTTATTTTTATACGACTTTGTCTCGAACAAGGCTTGAGACAACTGTAATATAATGGACTACAAAGAAGGAAAAGAAGGGGCCTGCAAATTCAAATGATGTCGATTGACATAAAGCTTAAAGGACTGAATGTCATAGACCAGAAAAAAAAAGACGACGTTAGTGAGTTCTAGAGAGAAGCAGTTTGAGGAGAGAAGCTATTAGAATAAAAGGGCTTATGACTAACATGAACAAACTCAACAGGCAAACGATGGCTTGTGAAGAGATGCGGGTGACACGTTAAAAGATACAGACTAGAAAGTTCATCAGAGCAATGACTTTGGAAATACTTATTGAAAAGATACAACGAAAATGCATTTCGACGATGTGCCAAACACACCATCCTTGTAGAAAGAAGAGGACTCACCATGTTAACGAATCGATTCTGAATTCGACCAAGAAAATTAAAACACATAGAGCAGAAATCAGCGCAAAGATGACAGCAATATTCAATGCAAGGTTTTATAAGAGTAAAAATGGGACTAAATGACACCATATGCAACGGGTTTTTTTAAAATAAGAAAAAAAAATGTTTGTAAAATAACAACCATATCATACACTTGTCGTCTTTACTATTGAGTGTCGGTAAATAAATCGCAAACTTATGAGTCCGTGTGATTTGTAGAAATTATACGATAATTACGGAATTCTATTACAAATGTTACGAGATACATTTAATGAACAGTAACTCATCTAAAATATAATCATTGTTTACGTATTGTTATTTTTTATGAAATGGAAAGTGAAAAGCACAATTCATCTGGTTTCCATTATGTCAATCATAGTGGCTAATGGCTACTGACTGATATTATCTTTTTACAATTTGACAGTTTGCAATAAATATTGTGTGTCATTTGATGATTATTTTAAATAATCAACTCTCCTCTCTAGAATTGTCTGGTGAGAGAAGGAAAAAATAAGTGCTATTAAGTGTTTCATTTTTCTCTGTCTACTTTTATTTCACCATCATCATTATCGTCATCGTCATTGCTATCGTCATCATTGTCGTCGTCATTATCATTATGATCATTATGATCATCATAATGAGCATCGCCGTTGTAGTAGTCATCATCATCATCGTGCTCAGCAGCAACTTTTCATCCCCCGTTTCTTGTTCTCTTCCTCATTCTCTCCTTATCATTATTATTATCGTTGTTTTTGTTGTAATTGTTATTGAAATCACCATCAACCCCAGCACCACCACCATCATCATCATCGTCGTTGTCGTCGTCGTCGTCATCATCATCATCATCATCATCCTTTAACGTCTGTTTTCCATGCAAGCATAGATTGAACCAGAGCTGACAAGCCAAGGGTCTACACCATGTTCCAGTCTGATTTGGCTTGGTTCCTACTGCTGGATGCCCTTCCTAAGACCAACCACATTACAGTGTGTGCTGGGTGCTTTTAACATGCCACCAGCACCGGACTCTTGGCGCTAGTGCTTTTACGTGACACAGTCACGGGTGCTTTATACATGACACCACACAGGCGATTTGTAGACAGATGGACAAATAGAGTAGATACAGACAAGACATAGATGAGACCAATAGATCAGGCGATTGGTAGACAGACAGACGTATAGAGCAGGGTCGAGACAGATAAAGACATGGAACAAATAGGCTGGGGGGGGGGTCAGACATATGGATTGGGAACTCATAGTCAGACAGATGATACATATAGACCGGGGACAGGCGGACATGAGGACCAGAAACTGTTAGATATATGGACATGTAAACCGGAGAAGGATGAGACATATAGAGACCGGGGATGGGAACTCGCATCTGAGGACACCTACAGTGAGGTAGAGTGGGAACTTGCATTTGGGGACACCTTGGAAAACATCGAGGTGGAGTGGGAACTTGCATTTGGGGACACCTTGAGAACTCACATCTGAGGACACATACAGTGAGGTGGAGTGAGAAATTGCATCTGAGGTCATATACAGCGAAGTGGCCGCTTCTTAGCAACAGGATTCACAAGCAGCAGAATTCACAATGCAACCGCTTCTTAGCACCAGGATTCTCAATGCGGCCACTTCTTAACAACCGAACCCTCGATGCGGCTGCTTTCTTAGCAACCGGACTCTCGATACAGCCGCTTCGTAACAACAGGACTCTCGATGCAGCCACTTCTTAGCAACAGGACTCCCCATTGCGGCCGCTTCCTTGCCACGGGACTGTCGATGCAGAGTGGGAACTTGCATTTGAGGGCATATACAGCAAGGTAGAGTGGGAACTCACACTTGGGGACACCTTAGGAATTCACTTCTGAAGACACATACAGTGAGGTAGAATGGGAACTCGCATCTGAGGGCATATACAGTGAGGTAGAGTGGGAACTCTCATTTGCGGACACCTATAGTGAGGTTCTCGCACAACACAGGAGAGCTGCGATGACAAGCTTAGTTTCAAACACAGACCTATCCCAAATTGAGGATCGTGCTTTGCTCTCATGACCTGACTGCTTCTTAACAACAGGACTGCTTCGCCCTCATGATCTGACCGCTTCTATGCAGCTGCTTCTTAGCAACGTACTCTCGAAGCCACCTCTTCTTAGCAACATGATTCTCAATGTGGCTGCTTCTTAACAACAGGATTCTCAATGCGGCCACTTCTTAGCAACAGGATTCCCAATGCGGCCGCTTCTTAGCAACAGAATTCTCAATGCGGCCGCTTTTAACAACTGGACCCTCGATGTGGCCGCTTTTATAGCAACCGGACTCTTGATGCGGCGGCTTCTTAGCAACAAATTTCTCGATGCGGCGGCTTCTTAGCAACATGGTGTTAAATGATAGTGATATACAGCAAGGTAGAAGAGAAAACTCGCTTTCACGGACACAGCAGACTCTTGGCCAGCCACTTCTTGTAACAAAGTTTTCGACCGGCCACTTCGGGGAACAAACTTCAACACAGCCACGCGGCCACTTCCGCTTTTAGCATCGGCACTCTCAGCAGTGCCGCCTCTTGCAACAAACTCTCGGCACAACGCTGCCTCTGCTTTTAGCGATATCACTTGTGAAGCTCGCTTTTAAGACACTCGACCTGCCACTTCTTGCAACAAAAGAAGATGCGACAAGACTCTTGACCAGGCACATCTTGCTACAAACTCTCAACTTGGTCACTTTTGCTTTAAGTATTGGCACTCACGACACTGCCGCCTCATGCAACAAACTCTCGGTACAGCGCTGCCTCAGCTTTTAACAACATGGTTTGGGAAGCTCGCTTTTAAGGATGCAGAAGACTCTCAACCTGCCACTTCTTGCAACAAAACAAAACTCTCAACAAGGATGTGGCAAGACTCTTGACCGACCACTTCTTGCAACAAAGTTCTCAACTTCCGCTTTTAGTATCGGCACTCACGCCTCTTGCAACAAACTCTTGGCGCAGCGCCACCTCAGTTTTTAATGACTGCTTGGAAAACTCACTTTTAAGGATGCAGCAGGACTCTCGAACTCTTTACTGGCCATTTCTTGCAACGTACTCTCGACGCGGCCACTTCCTGCAACAAACTCTCGACACTGCCACTTCTTGCAACAGGACTCTCGGCACAGCGCTGCCTAAAGGATACAGGACTCTTGGTGCAGGCAGGTCTTCTCTAATACAGCAAGGCACCAAGCATCACGGTCCCCTGTCATTTCCTCTGAAAGGTTCAGCATTCTGAGGTCTTCCTTCAGTACTTCGTCCCATGTCTTCCTGGGTCTCCCTCTTCCCTGGGTGCCATCCACTTTGAGTGATCGACACTTCTTTATGGGACTACCGGCCTCCATCCTCGTCACATAGCCAAACCATCACAGTCTTCTCTCTTGCACACTGCCTCTAATTCCTCTTATGCCCAGCTTCTCTCTTAGTTCACTGACACTCTTTCGTACATGTGTACTTACATTACACATCCAGCAGAACATACTAGCCTCATTTCTCTCTAGCCTTCGCATATCCTCTATATTTAGAGCCCATGTCTCACTTCCATGTAGAATTGCTGTTCGAATGCATGTGTCATACAGTCTTCCTTTTACACGGAGGGAGAGAGAGGCCTTTCGTTCCCAACAGAAGTAGTAGCTCTGAATTTTTTCCAACCTATTCTTATTCTAGTCACTACACTATCTATACATCATCCCCCACGGCTAATCTTGTCCCCTAGGTAGCAGAAATCCTCCGCTACATCTAACGAGCCCTCGGGGCATTTGATGGACTTGATTTCGTGAGTAACTGCAGTTTTTATAGCTCTTGTGCATCTACCACATATGAACCCTCTTTTCCTTGATAATCTTATTATTATTCCACTGCACCTCTTGTGTGTCCATAGCTTACACTAGGTACACTGTTTGGAATTCCTTCCTACGCCTTTCCTACAGATCGAGCAGGGCCACTTACCTGAAGTGTGTAGGGTCCTGTCCGTTTTCTTGCTCACTAAGACCTTAGTCTTTGCTAAGTTAACCTTAAGGTCCTTAGCTTCCAAGTTTTGCTTCCACACTTGGAATTTCCTTTATAGCTCTGTTATAGAATCTCCCATGATGGGAAGATCATCTGCATATTGTAATTCCCTAGGAGTGCCTGTCTTGAATTCCTCTGTTATGGCCTGGGGGACAAGGATGAAGAGTAGAGGGATGAGGACTGATCCTTGGTGGACCCCTACCTGTACCCTAAATTCTTTGCTGTACTCATGGTTAACTCTCAGCTTACTGACTGCGCCCCTCTACATGGCGTGTACATAGCCGCCTTAGAGCCCACCAGATCACACAATGGGGCATTTTATCGAAGGTTTTTTCTAGATCAACAAATGCCATGTATAGTGGTTTATTTTTACCTAGGTACTTCTCTTGCAGTTGCCTGACTATGAATATGGCATCAGTAGTGCTTCTCCCTGGGACAAAGCCAAACTGCATTTCATCTAGCCTAATTCTGCTCCTGATTAATCGGGCTATAACCCTCTCTGTGATTTTCATTACCTGGTCTAGAAATTTGATGCCTCTACAGTTGTTACTATCTAAGGCATCTCCCTTACCCTTGTAACAGCTAATTATAATGCTGCTGTACCAGTCGCTGTGTATCACACCTTCCTGAATAACCTGGTTAACTATGCAGGTGACCAGCATATATCCTACCTTACTGAATATTTTGAGCATCTCTACAGTGATTCCCGATGGGCCAGGGGCTTTCCCAGTTTTCATATCTTTAATTACCTTGCCTATCATACTGCTATCCACTAGTGTAGCTGGTCCCTCTGTTGGATTCACGTCCAGGAGACTCCCTTCATTCCATTTCTTCTCCATGTTCAATAGCTTTGCATAGTAATTCTTCCATGCCTCTTTCTTGTCCACATCACTAAGTGCAAGCCTACCATTATCCATCCACACACATTTTTCTCCTACAATAATCTCTATTCTCTCTGACACACTGTCTTGCGATCCGGAAAACCTCAAATCTTTGATCTTCCCGCTGCATTACCTTGGCGAACTTCTTCCTTTCTGCTTCTGCTCTAGCTATATACACCTGTCACCTAGCTTCTCTTTTAGCTTCAAGATATTATTCTCTGCTCCCCCTCCCATTTTCTCCATTCTTTCCAGACTCGTCTCTTCTCTTTTATGGCCCCATCTACATTACTGTTCCACCACCATGTCACCCTTACTCTGGCGGAGGAGTTGCTCCTTCCACAGACTTGGTCTGTTGCTCTTAACAGATTGTCACATCGGAATTTCCAATTGCTCTCTATGTCATATGTGTCTATCACTTCCTCCTTCTCATCAAAGGCTTCATTAAGAACCTTCCTAAACTTCTGCCCATTTAGTAAATCCTTTAGCTTCCACGCCCTTTTCCGTATTGGCTTGCATCTCCGAATCTTTCTGGCCCTAAGTCTGAGGTCACTAGCTACTAGCCTGTGTTGTGTTGTACATTCTTCCCCTGGGAAGGATTTTGCATTTAGTAGTATACCCCTATCCCTGTGTCTGGTGAGGATATAGTGTCGATCTGGCTGGTGTGCACCCCCCCCCACCAGATTGATAAGTGATCAGATGATTGTTGGATTTCCTCTAGTTAGTGTTGCAGACCAGTAACCCACGAGCATCACAAAACTCCAGCAGCCTTTCCTCTCCTCATTTCTGAAGCCAAAGCCGTACCCTCCATGTACACCCTGGAAACCATCCGAGTGTCTTCTGACATGTTCGTTGAAGTTCCCCGCCACGATGAGCACATCGTTGTTTTTTGTCGTCGATGTAGTCCTCAGAAGTGATTCATAGAAGTGATCCTTCTGGGTATCTGCAAGTCCAGTGTGAGAAGCATATGCAGAAATAATTGACACTGTTACATCAAAAAAGGTTAATCTTAGCTTAATGATCCTATCAGATACCCTCTCTACCTCAATCACCTTGTCCACCCATTTCTCGGCTAGTAGTATTCCTACACACCTAGACCGTCATTGTTACCTATCCAGAAAAACTAAGTCTCTTGCCCATAAACAGTCTGGCTGAGGCTCCACGCCAATGAACCTCTTGTACACAGCATACATCTACATGTCTCTGCTCAAGCATTTCAACTATCTCTCCAAATCTACCTTTCATTGTGCCAACATTGATAGTGGCAGCTCTGAGCTTGTAGAACTGGGAAGATGGTTTGGAGGTGGGAGGGAGGTGTATAACTTCTCAAAAATTAAAAGATTTTTGGGGTCGCCTGCCTGAGGGCATTGGGTGCTTTTGCTTAGAGTGGGAAATAATGTTACGGTTGGAGTTTCAATTTCCTTCATACCTCAGAACCTTCGCGGGCATGTACATAAGTCCATACCCATGGACAAGTTATATGTGCATGATCCAATATTGTGCCGAGATACATGTCCATGGGTGGAGGATGTATATGCCTATATGATACAATATTGTGCCTGGATATATGTCCCCAGGTGGGGATGTATATGCTCATGGCCACGGAGATGCAGATATACACTGGCAGGCGATAGCCTAGCGGCCATGCATAAGTGCTAAGAACATCTCTGTAGCGGAGGAGGGGGAAGGGAAGACATACCTGTGCTTGCCTCGAGGTGTGTGACCAGCTATACACACTTACATACCCACCTAAGCAGGTGGGTATGTTGTGTGACAAAGTTCTAATGAAGAGGTTTTTAGCGAGAGGGGAAAGAGAAATAAAGTTCTAAATTATCATTTTCATTATTTTTATTCATCATGTTATCTAAGATCTAATGAAGAGGTTTTAGCAAGAGAGGAATAAAGTTCTAAATTATTATTTCATCATTATTATTGATTGCGAGGGGAAGGACAGCATGTGTTAAATTCTAACGAAGTAATTAAATTCTAAATCATTATCAAATTAGATTCTAAATTATTATTATTAATTGATGTAGGTCCAGGTCTGAAGGAAATATTTTAGCAAGGGTATAATCACATGTTTTAAGGGGGCTGATAAAACTAAAATAAAATAAAATAGAATAAACAAATGATAGACATAAATAACTGTTTTCTTAGCTTATTCTCTGTGATCCGCGTGTTTTCATCTAGACATAAATAT
>JAOPUL010004744.1:83533185-83544864 GCA_027564515.1 Octopus rubescens
GCATATAGGAGAGTACATATGTACAGATACATAATTTAAACATTACATTGCTCCCGATAAAGGTTAAATATATAGATAAATAATGCACAAACATGAAAGCCACCAGACAATCATATCTTGCGTATATATTCAACATACATTCAAGTATATATCAACATGAAGATCTGTAAATGCCTATGTATAGAAAGTCAGTTTAGAAACTAACATAGCATTTAAAAAAAAAAAAAATCTTACACATAAGAAATATTTAATAAGCATTAGAAATATCTCCTCGTACGATGCGATAACTTATGAAATTTGTGATAAATAAAATCGCTGATCTACAGACAAAACTGTAAATGCATATAAAGAATATTTTGTTCAAGCCAAAAACCACTGTAGCTAACAAAGTAAGAAACTGAAATAATATATATAAATAGAATATATTATGTATATCTCATTGGACAGGAAACATAGTTCCAACTCATCACATTCTTAGTGTTCAAATTCCGCCGAGGTCGACTTTGCCTTTCATCCTTTCCGGGTTGATAAAATAAGTACCAGTTGAGCATTGGGGTTGATGTAATTGACTTAGCCCTCTCCGCCAAAATTTCAGATATTCAAATCAAATCAAATCAAATGTATTGGCAGAGATCAGCAAATATTGTTCTTATAATAGAAAGAATATGACGTCAAATACTTAAAATAGAAAATACGAGTTAAATTTACGCTTTATATTTTCCGATATCATAAACAGCTGAAACACTTATTGATCTTTACTCCTACGTTTGTGATAATTTATAAACTACTTTTGATATCGATGAAAACTTTTACCCCTCTCAATGATCTCACTACATTTTTATCGACTATAGCGAGAAGAAAAATTACAGATAATTATTTTTCTGTTGTCAAACTATTAAAGAATGCTGCAAGGAAGCGTCATCGTTTGCTCAAGATTACAGACAATTCAATCAAGTGATATTCTATATTTCAAACCGGGTCAGAATCACAATGTTCTACATTAATGCCAGTGGTTGTTGTTTGTTTTTTAAAATTTCATTGTTTTTCATATCAATAAGTATTTTATTGTTCTTCACGCATGTAGCAGCGTAGCGCTTACGCCAATTTATTACTCTTCGAATAATTTATCCTCACCACATGATCCATCGAATACTGACGCTGAGACAACCCGAGGCAGCCTTGAGATAATCAATGAGAATGCCCGATTGTTTTCTATTCTTTTCAGTTTCACTTGATAAAATCAAAGCAAAGTATATGACGAAACAAATTCCTGTAATCGACAAATTCATGTGACACTAAAATGTGAAAATTGCTAAGCAGTCGATATTTTAATTTGTTTTTCTTTGTATTGCTTAACTCATAAAACTAATGATTTTCTTTTTAGCAATGAATTTTCCCTCGTAAGAAAATGAATTGTATATTTAAAACTTATCAATTGTCAATCGATTATATCTTAGGAAGGCATTTCCTTAGCATGGCCCACAGTCCAATGAGTGACACAATTATAGAATAATGAGTACTTCTGCCCCACTTTTTAAAAATTCAGCCTTTCTCTTAACTTCTGTTCAATATTTTACTGTTAACTTCTGACTTCTCAGCTGTTCATCGTACATGTTTATATCTATTATATCTGCATGTACTATTTACAATATTTTGCTACACATCAAAACTTTGTAACATCCACATGCACACGCATACACATTCTCACCACAAATTTCAAAGGATATTGTACACTTATATTTCTTTTAATGTTATTCCAAAAGTAATTGAGAGAAAATTGCTATGGAAAAAGAAAATGACACAAGTAAATTTATTTTAAGTCGATAGGAGACAAAAACCTGCTACAAATGATGACAGTGATCCCTGGTGATATAAAATTGAAAACTGGAATTTTAAGAACGAGAACACTAATGAAAGGTTAACAGAATATATTAGTAAATTACTGCAAGAAACAGTTTATAAATTTAACTGTAAAATTCCAATTTGTTAAAATAGAATGTTAAAAAAGACATGAAATTTAACAAATAATATAAGACAAGACTCGAGTGGCTAATGGAAATTCCACGTTTATAAATTTCCATATTTCAATCTTGATATTCATAACATCATTCCATTATGGTTTCTTAGTTAAGGTTTTTGAAAGCATAACAAACACTTCGAAACACTAACGCCGTGACAAGCAAAATAATAATAATATTGCTGATGGTTAAGTAAACTGAAGAGGGATACTTGGAATATTTATTCAGTGGAGAATAGAAGAATCATAAATGAAAATCAATATGATTGCGAAAAAAGGTTTCAGGTGAGTTTTTCTGCTTACTTAATACATATACTGTAGGGATACACATATGCCCTATAGCAAGATGAAAAACTTTGTTTAACTGAGGTTATGGAAGCAATTAGTTGACAAAATCTCCGTCTGTGAATGAGATGACCCCAATAAGATAAGTTGATAGATTTTTTTTACGATACAAACAATAAAGTTTGAAGTAAATCTGGTCTTTAATACCGAATAGTGAAAATAACGGACATGTTAGAATCATATCCTACTCAGTTGGCATGATCTGAGTTCAAATGCCGCTGAGATCGACTTTGATCTTTTCAGGGGCAATAAAATGAGTACCAGTCAAGTACTGAAGTGATGTAATCGACTTGCTCCCACCCTCAAAACTTGCTGGTTATGTGCCAAAAATTAGAATATTAACTAAGTTACAGTCCATTCGAAGAATCATTCTACAAGGCATTAAGTTTTCTTTAACTTTAATGTTGTTAAACTCTAACAATGACAATAGCTATGTATAAAATCATATATTTTAACTTCGGAACTTA
This sequence comes from Octopus rubescens, assembly GCA_027564515.1. Taxonomy (NCBI): domain Eukaryota; kingdom Metazoa; phylum Mollusca; class Cephalopoda; order Octopoda; family Octopodidae; genus Octopus; species Octopus rubescens. The sequence goes on from JAOPUL010004744.1 coordinate 83,536,015, forward strand.
AACAGATGAAAGTTTTTGCAATACGGCTGGCTTATTTGCTACTAAATCTATATATTCTTAACTAATTCCAAATATCTTACACATTTTGGTTAAACAACGTTATAAAATGTAAAGTAGCTTAATTTTAAGTAAATTTATGCAAAAATCTACTGCTCTTTTCGGTCGATAAGCAAAATTTGTAAAAAACCGATCTTGCTGTAATTTTTTTAATATACTCGTGTAACATTTCAAATTTTAAAGTTTGTTTCACTTTATTATAATTGCTTACCTTCATAATCGAATATATATATATATAAGATTTTGGCAAATATAGATTTGATATAGATAAATATACACATAGTATATAAACAAAGGTAGGGTTTTATATTGACAAATAGCGTATACTGTATTTTACAGCTTATAAAGTGTACGTTTAGTAAAAAAAAATTATCAGAAAAATATCAAAATCCGTCTTTTAAATAGAGATTTAACTCTTTTGGATCTGCGGTTAAGGTATTTTGGAAATCTTTATCTTGTAACTAATCTGAATTTTACATTCTTTAATTCATAAATAATAATTAATTTTCGACTTTAATTATCTTTACCAAAACTTAATGCCTTTTAGTTCATATAAATGTTACTGCCAACAAATTATTTTCTCTGTCCCATTTCAATGGTGAACTCAACTTTTAAATACCAAGCGAATTCATTGACCCGGTAAATCACAAAAGCCATACTTTTCATAGTTCTATAACGAGATTTCTGGGTAATGTTATCACAAGAACTGCTTTGCCGAACTTATGTCCAGAAACAGCTTTGTTTATTAGGTTATAATCTAGATATGCAGGTTTGCTAACAAACTCAGAGACAAAACGTCCGGATAAGTGAATCATTTCGAATGTTAAATTACTTGATAAATTCATTCAGTAAATTCCCTGATAGTTAATTCTACCTATACGAAAAAAGGATTAATTGATGTAGTAATAGAGTGCGGATTCTTACAATACAATAATCTCTACGATATAAGCGCGTGTATGGCTCTGTGGTTATAGTTTGCAACCACGTGGTTTTGGGTTCAATGCCACTGCGTGGCACCTTGAGCAAGTGTCTCTCCAGCGCCGGGCCGACCAGTGCCTTGTGAGTGAATATGGTGGAAAGAAACTGAAAACCCGTCGTGTATGTGTCGCTACACCGTCTGGCAACTGGTGTTGGTTCTTTTAATTTCCTCTAACTTAGAGGTTTGACAAAAGCGACCGATAGAATACGTACCAGACTTTACAAAAAAAAAAGATAAGTACTGGAGTCGAACTGTTCGACTAAAAGTCTTCAATGTGATGTTCCAACATGACCGCTGTCCAATGATTAAAACAAGTAAAGGGTAGAAAACCATAGGTGAAGTCTTGATGTTCTAGAAATTATTCACCTTAAAGCTACATGTGACTGAATCATTGTCAAAGAAACTTTCACATCTGTTGTAATAACATAGAACATAAATTATATAATAGCACCTACCAGTCAGTATAACACTGCTGTGTTAAAGTTTTCTCGAATGTGTAGTTGTTATAGAAGTTAGTAATTCTGTCTTGAAATTTACAGATGTCAGCAGACAAGACAGAACAGGACTGCAATATATTTTCTTTTGATTACAGTCCTTTTGCAAGGCAGACATACACACATATATATATTAATAACAGAAAGAACGAATAACACACACTGCCCGTTACCACAGCTTCTTCAGTTAACGTCCCCCCCCCAAATCATAATTTCACACCATTAACGTGATATATATAGAGAGAGAGATATATAATGTATATATACGTTCGCACGCACAGATAAATTCTTGCGACTCATGAAATAAGCGCTAATTTTGAATGAACAATAAAATGTGTAGTACGAAATATAGCCGTACCTCTTCAATAGTTTGTAATAATAATAAGGGACAATTTCAATAAATAAGATATCATATTGTTTATGGCGAATATCAGACCGGTACTCATCACTAGATGGTGAATCTACACAGTTGTAGTGCTAGTGCTGGTCGTGGCAATGACTATTATAACGACGGTTGTGATTCAATTTTGCGCAGCAGTCAGCATCGAATTTGTTGGATGAGCATCTGATGCAGTTTCCATCTATCTGTTGAATCAAGTATACCGTTAAACCGAGTTTCTTTGTAAATATGCCAGAAATTTAGTTTTCTTTAAATAATTCCTGATAAATACTCCTCGAATATAATTTATTGGAACTATTTGTGTGACTTTTATTTGATCACGGTTTTTCGGCAATAATTTTTCTACTATAAGAACAAGGCCTGAATTGTTTGGGGGAGAGTGCTAGTCGAATGCTTCGACCCCAGTAGTCGACTGGTACTTATTTTATCGAGCTCGAATGAATGAAAGGAAAAGTTTGAACACAAAAAGTAAAGCCGGAAGAAATAAAGCTAAGCATGTTGTCCATCATGGTAACGATTCTGCCGGCTTGCCGCCTTTTTTTATGGCAATAATAAGGGTTTCAAATTTTGGCACAAGGCTAGTAATTTCAGTGAAGGTTGGTAACTCGGTTACATCGATCCCGAAAGAATGAAAGGTAAAGTTGAACCCGGCGGAATTTGAACTCAGACCGTAAAGACGGACGAAATGCCGTTAAGCATTTTCCCAGGCGTTCGTTCATGGCTGTCACTATGCAGGTAATTTCTCGTCGAATGATAGACGAGGTTAAGAATAATATAAGAATAAAAAGTCTGATAGTCGTTCCACTAATAAACTATTTTTATAAAATTCTTTCCGAAATCCTTGTTTGAGGATTTGAACAAAGAGTTCTGCGATAGTGTTTGAAGCAGGGTAGAAAACAGACATCAAATGTCGAATACCCATTTCACCGCAGAACTGCCAAAACTTATTCCGTTGTTAGATACATCTGTTTTAGACAATCTTCCAACATTTTCAGGAGTATCGATAATATTTCATTAATGGTTGAGGTCGTCGATGGAAATTTATAGAATGAATCTATAACAATTAGTCAAATCTGAAAGTGAAATAGTCCGATGTAGTTGATACGTATTCATTGCCGCAAAGTAATGAATACGTATCGACTACATCGGACTATTTCACTTTAAGACAACTCAAATTCGGACTATTTCACTTTAAGACAACTCAAATTCGGACTATTTCACTTTAAGATAACTCAAATTCGGACTATTTCACTTTAAGATAACTCAAATTCGGACTATTTCACTTTAAGTCAATTCAAATGTTTTTGCCATTCACTACACTTTTTATCAGGTGCAAGAGCTACTGATTCAAATGTTGGATATTATTTCAACATCCGCATCTATATCAACTTATATTTGTCACCAATAGCAGTATCTACGACTCATTTGTTTTATTCGAACCAGGCCACGATGACCTTCATAAAGTTGAGTCAAAACGTTTGTTTGTAATACTTTAGGATAATTACACTCGTAAAATTTGACTTCAAAATTAATAAATTTCCAATCGCTTCAACTCTCTAAAACTTTATTGGCAATCAGCTGACCATTTAATTTTTTAATTCTTTTTTTTTTGGGGGGGGGCGCAAATTATTTAAAGATGCTGTAAGGTTTGTCATGACTAATGAATATTAAAAATAAAAATGCCAATGCATTCACATTTTTGGGGAATTGGTAACTTTTTAATAGCACTGGAATTCTTGAATAATCTTTTTCCAAATGCACTAATAGCAATCACCTTCAGTCTGTTTATGATGGCTTTAAAATTGCAACAGTTTCGAACTTTGTCATTAAGTTTCCAAAGAGCGACGATTGGTGCAGTTCAGTCGTTGTAATCGGTCGGTTCTAATGCATTATTAAAGATTTAACGTTATAATTCTTCGTTTACCAATTTGGCTTTTGAAAATGTCAATGGTTTAGTCTTCCAATAATTCGGTTTCGTACCTAGACGGTTTATTTTTTGTGCAGGTGAAAATTAATAATATTCTGATTTTAACACTAAGCCAGAAATTTTGTGGGAAGGGGCAAATAAATTACATCGACTACCAGTGCTCAACTGGTACTTAATTTTTCAACCCTGAGAGGATGAAAAGTAAAGTCGACCTCGGCAGCATATGCACTCAGAATGTGAAGTCGACCTCGGCAGCATATGCACTCAGAATGTAAAGCCAGAGGAAATCCCACTACGCATTTTGTCTTGCGTGCAAACGTTTCTGGTAGTTCGCCTCCTATACAAGAATAGTAATATTCAACTTGGATAATAGCGCCATATTAAATGTAAACCTATTTTAGAATCGACTGCAATAAATTCTAAGTTTTGCGGTTCTTTATTTCTAATCTCAATTTTTAATAGATATTTATTTTTTACTGTAATATTTGTATTGCATAAGCATCTAATTTTATCGATAAGAGGATCAACAACTCTGTATTTACATTAAACTTCTAATGGCACCGTTATCTAACTGAAATTTAATCAATTGATTTATACTGAAATATTTAATGATTTCGTCTCAAACAAGGTTTGAGGCCACTATAGTATAAGGCATTACAATAAAGGGTCCTAAAAATTCAAAAGATATCGATTGGCAGGAAGCTTAAGGGAATGAATATCAAACACCAGAGGAAAAGAGTATTATAATGTGATCCAGAGAGTAGCAGTTTGAGCGAAGAAACTATTAGAATAAAAGAATATATCACAAACAGGGTGCTTAACAGAGAACAATGCGCCTGGGAAGAGAAGCGGATGACCCGTTTAAAGATCTTGGAAGAGGCTACTAAACCAGAAAGTTAATCAGAACAATGACCATGAACATATTTATAGAAAAGACACAATGAAAATTCATTTAGACGATGCGTCAAAGACTCCAACATTGTAGAAAGAAGAGGACACACCATGTTTAATTACTCGATGTTCAATTCGATGAATCAAGTTTATATGAATATTTTAATAGATTCATAATAAATTTAAATTGATTCCTACATACTACTGAAAGATTAATCACAGCAACTGAAATTTTATAATTGGTTCTATGTGTTTCTCGAACATTTGAAATTATTATTATAGTTTCGACTTGTTGCCAAGCGTACATAGTCAGTTTTCCACCTAACTTAACATTTTTTGTCCTTTTGCGAACTAGCTTTCCTTCCATGACGAATGAAATATTACAAGCAATATTTTTTTATTTTTAGTTACTACATAATTTGTGCTTGAATTATTACAACGAATAACTTTGAATTTTTTTAATATATATAATCCAATGAAATTGTATAAATATCGTTAATGTCGATGCAGTTCCACTGAGTAATTGTACAATTTCTTTAGCACAAATAGATTTATTTGCCCTCTTAATATGTAATGGATTCTCGTCCTGGAAATAAGCCGGCGTATTTCTTTGTGCAGTTTGAACGTGACACTTTGGTCATAGAGGCTCGACAATGTTCGGAGCGTAATCTTCGACTTTACAATCTCGTGCCAACGATCTCATTGCATTTACCCAATCCGACGACTGACCCGTTATCATTATATATTAGTAAAATATTGGTTTCAAATATTGGCACAACCCCAGTGCTCAAGTGGTACTTATTTTATCGAACCCGAAACGTTGAAAGGGCAAAGTCGACATCAGCGGAATTTGAACTCAGAACGTAAATACAGACGAAATGCCACTAAGCTTTTTGCCCGGGGGGTTCTAACGATTCTGTTAGCTCGCCGCCTTACATTAGTGAAATATTAGAAAGGCGTTTTATTTAAATAGATGGTCAATTTTTCTTTGATATGTTTTATACAAAACCGTTTTGTTCGTTGGAACTGAATAAAACGTCCGTTTTATGACCAATTCGCGACCACAAATACAATTTTTGTTTATCAACTACTAATGCACATTAAAATTAAGGTAAATTTCGCTGTCATCATGATCATAGTTGAATTGCTGAAAATGTGAGTACTATCGGTAGATATATTTCACTTCGACTGAAGGCCAACAATAGCGTTTCAATATAAAGTAAACCTTTCCAATTCTTTGTTGTTGCTATTGCATGTATTTTATTTATTGTGAATTTGTTGTTCTTCCAATTGGTTAAATATTAACAACATTTGTTAGTTTTCCATTTCAATGGAATTTGACTGGCCTACATTTTGCATAAATTCTCGTAATACTAATCGTTTGACTGTTTGACGAAATAATTTGTTGTAAGAATGGCGTGAGAAAAAAAAATGAAAAATAACCTGTAGTTCTTTTAAACGATAGCAAATCATGTCTACCTGTCCCTAAACAAAAAATATGTAGGACTGCACCATATATATTTATTTCGAATTAACGAAGTATTATGTCTCGTTTTTCTAAGTAAATGCACGCGTACTCACACACACACGCACGACAAAATGCATGTGAAATACATTCTAGAAATAAATGAACAATAAGACATAATTTGTTGTATGAAGTATAGCCCCATCAGATTAATAAAAAAAAAGTGAAAAAAAAAAGAAAAAGATAGGGTTAGCTTTTAATTCTGATATTGTAATATTAAGTTCGTTAAGTACTGCAAAGTTAATTAGGACGTCTTTCGCATTCAAACTTGCATTTCTTTTAAATCATTTAAATGATATGAATTCAGGCATTTCTTTATATTTGAGTGTTTATATATTTTTTTTTTTAATCTTTTACTTGTTTCAGTCATTGACCTGGGGCATCGACTGGCGTAAATTTTTAGTCGAAGAAATTGCGCGCCTCCCCCACCTATTCATTTCCCTTTTTAAGTCTGGTATTTATTCCACCGGTCTCTTATGTCGAACTGCTGTTACATGGACGTAAACAAACCAACACCGGTTATCAAGCGGTGTTGGACAACTACCACAACAACCATACATACACTATATACACGGCGGACTTCCACACAGTTTCCATCTACTATATTCACTCATACTACATTGATTGCCCCTCCCGGAACTACAGTAGCAGACACTAGCACAGAAAGGTGTGCAGTGGTCCTGAACTGGAAACGACGTGACTGCAAATCAAGCTTTTTAACCGCAAAGCGACTTATTTATTTTTAAATAATCGTCGATCGAAATAAATATTTTCAACCACAACTGATTCAAATATTTGCTAAATATTTTACTTTAATCTCTATAATGAAATACGCTAAATCGTTTGTTATTCTAAATTGTTATAACAAACAAATATTTATCGTATAAAAGGCATTATCTCTTCAATAAAATTAATTTATCTTTCTTTTAACAGACTCATGGAAAACGAGACTCAGACAAATGAGCCGGTTAAACATAACGCTCAAGAAAATGGAACCCAACTTCCTCCAGATGAAGAACCAGAAGACCTTCGTTACGGTTTTGGTCCCTTTCGACCACCTTGGATGCAAGTTTTCAATCGACCTAAGGTTCTTCTTGTTATCCTGTCTTATGCTGCTTTCGTTCAAGGTATGCTACATCGTCTTTCAGTTATCTTTTTGAAATACCTGCGATAAACACGAATATAAAAAGCATCTAAATCTTTCCGTTAAATATTTCACCCTTTTAACATTTAATAGGTTGCCTACAATGAGAGTCGCTGGTGACTCCTATCGGTGATGTCCTTGATGGAGTTTCACATTTCTATGTTTCAAGCTACATTATTCAAATTTTAGGAAATGCACAAACCACATATATCTTGGATGGCTTCTAATTTGAATTATTAGTGATAAGACCTAGTAAGAAATATGCAAGACATTGTCATCTCCATCAATGGAGCGCTGCCCTCTATAAAATATTTTTTTGTAAAAAAGAATGTAATTTGTAGAAAAAATCCATCAATGGCGGTATAATGACATTTAACATATGTATCACCGGTGACTCTCGCGATACAGAACATTGGTTCTGTATTGCAGGAGTCACTGGTGATACCCATGGTATAAATCAATGTGGTAGTTTAAATATAGTGAACTAGAACATATATATGGTTAAAGACATTTTTTTTCTAATGCATAATTTATAACAAAATTAGATCGCTCGTGCAAAAGAAAATGTCGCAAAAATTGGCTTGGCATGCAACGTGTTAATGAACTTTGATTTTATTTTTTATTTTTATTTTTTGGTGTGTGTTTTTATACTGATTCCTATTCTTTACTTCAATGACACTGAATTACTTAAGTTAACATTTTATGTTATTATCTCAGTACTTTGTATAATAAAGAATAAAATGCATTGGCTTATATAGATGAAATTCTAGTGCATTTCATACACACAAGCCGATTGAAAATGCATCGGTGCAGTCAGGATTTCGACCATTAAGGGTTCGAAATTTTTAAAATGGCGCTAACATCGAGAATCCCCCCCACCCCATCACAAAATTAAAATAATGATTAATATGAATTGTATATTGGCGGCGGTTGTTTGAATATGCTACGTATATCAACTGTATATGTTTCTATGTTTATATATACATATACGGTTGCATGGTTAAGAAGGTCACTTTGGAACTACGTGGATTCGGGTTCAGCCCTACTGCACAGCACCTTGGGCAGGTGATTTCTTCTATAGTCCCGGGCAAGCCAATGCCTCTTGAGTGAATTTGATAAAAGGAAACTACGCGGAAACTCATCGAATATATATATATATATATGTATGTATGTATGTATGTATGTATGTATGTATGTATATATATATGTATGTATATATGTATATGTATGTATATATGTATATGTATGTATATATATATGTATGTATATATGTATATGTATGTATATATATATGTATGTATATATATATGTATGTATATATATGTATGTATATATATATATGTATATATATGTATGTATATATATATATGTATGTATATATATGTATGTATATATATGTATGTATATATATGTATGTATATATATGTATGTAT
>JAOPUL010004744.1:83780652-83800465 GCA_027564515.1 Octopus rubescens
GTGAGAAGGATAGGGACAGAGGAACAGGTGAGGGGGATAGGGAGAGATGAACAGGTGAGGGGGATAGGGAGAGATGAATAGGTGAGGAGGACAGGGAGAGAGGAATAGGTGAGGGGAGTAGGGCGAGATGAACAGGTGAGGGGAATAGGGACAGAGGAACAGGTGAAAGGGATAAGTTTGTGAGTGTATGAGGTGAGCAACAGATGGTCTGTGGTAGAGGTTTAGGTGATGCAGGGCAAGGGGTATGGCCAATGGTGAAAACTATTTGGGGGAAGGTGAAGGAAATAGGAGTGGGTCAGAGAGTTGGAGGTGATAAGTGGCAGTACAAAAACAAGGTGGGGGGAGCACTATTAAATAGGACCAAAATAATAAAAAAGTTTTTTAAAAAATCAAAAAAGATATAATCAAAGTAGAATTCCATAATGAACTCAAGACAGACAAACAGAGAGAAAACATTTTCATAATTGGTACCCTAATTGGTACTGGATGGAATGAAATAAGCTAATGAGCCAATATTGGTTCAAATCTCTAGACAAAAGGTAGAAACCAGAGGTCTGTTTTCAGCTGCACAGGATCAATGCCTGGCTAGAAAGAAAGAAAAAAAGATAAAGAAAAGAAAAAAGAAAGAGAAGAAGAAAGAATAAAGATGAGGCTAATCTATACTTTATGCAGACTTAGCGATCACAAAACATAAAGAAACAATCAACTGCATTATTTCTAGTTAACCAATCTTTTCAAAAGCAGAATATATCCATATTATCCAGAAATCACTGTGTACGCAGTTATATCAATTCAGCAATATACAGTTCTTCCACAATATACAGTTTCTTCCACAAAGAAAAAAAAAACTGAAAGTATGGAGTAGAAGTATGTATCAAGCTCATTAAATAATATAATATGGCCACCAACACTCACAAGGCAATCCAAAACAACCCTACTTCTCATATGTTATAAACAAAACACTTGGATAAACATCTTGGTTCCTTTGGACTAAAACTTATATGCGGCTGTGTGGTAAGAAGCTTGCTTCTCAACCACATGGTTCTGGGTTCAGTCCGACTGATTGGCATCTTGGGCAAGTGTCTTCTACTGTAACCTCGAGCCAACCAAAGCCTTGTGAGTGGATTTGATCGACAGAAACTGAAAGAAGCCCATCGTATATATAAATATATGTGTGTGTGTCCCACCACCACTTGACAACCGGTGTTGGTGTGTTTACATCCCTGTAACTTAGCACTTTGGCAAAAGAGAACGATAGGATAAGTACCAGGTTTGTAAAAAAAACATAATAAGTACTGGGGTCGATTCATTTGATTAAGAATTCTTCCAGGTGGTGCCCCAGCATGGCCGCAGTCCAATGACTGAGACTAGTAAAAGATAAATCACTGTATGCAGTTATAACAGTTGAGCAATATACATATGTATCCAAACTCATTAAATAAGATAATATGGCCACCAACCCTCACAAGGCAATCCTAAACAATCCTACTTCTCATATATTATAAACAAAACACTTTGAGAAACATCTTGATTCCTGTGGACGAAAACTTTCAGAGAAGGAAGTTGAAAAGCTATTAACCCTTTAGCATTTAAACCAGCCATATCCGGTCCAAATATTCTACTTATTTTATTCTCAAACTGGTCAGATCTAGCCTCTTACACCTATCTTACAATGTCATTCTAAAAATAAGCAATCACATCATCAAAATTTCAAAGCTATGACAATGTATGGTCAATTCAAAAGAATGTGAATAAATAAGCATTACATTTAACAGAGTAATCTGAATGCTAACGGGTTAAAGAGCTTGGAGGTACATCCTGACATTCCATTACCATCATTTCTCTCCTTTTTCAGCTGAGCTAGACACGTATCTCTTCTACAGTAAAACATCTATTCCTATCCCTCTATTATACTCTTGCCTTTTCAACACCTGGCATAAACCACCATCCTCAGTTTTACATCGCCCTCCCCTCCTCAATCAAGTAGTCTTGTCTTGTGAGCTGCTTGGCAATCTCATAAGTGCCAGTGGCACAACAAAAGCACTCAATACATTCTGTAAAGAGGTTGGTTTTAAGAAACTATTTTACAACCATAGAAACATACCAAAACAGACATTGGAGCTTGATACAGTCCTCTGACCTCTCGGATCGGGTCAAACCATCCAACCCATACCAGCATGGAATATGGACACTAAATGATGATGATGATGATAATGGCTATAAGCAAGTATGAGAGTAAATACAGTAGCAATGATAATTTGTAATTGCGGCATTAAGTATGCTTAAAAAAAAGTAAATAGGACACAGACAAAAGCAAGAGTACAATATCACAACTTGCAATTTTGCACCCGTTCTAAAAGATAACGCATCTCTGTACATAACACATTTTAATAACAGAACTCACACATCACTTATTTTACACAATCACCATTCAATACAATAACACAACTTACACAGCACATATTACATACAATCACCATATTCAATACAATTGCCATTCTATACAATGGCAACTAGTATAGCACATATGCTACACAGTCACCTTTTGATACCATGAAAGATTTCTAAAATAAAAAAAAAATGAAGAAAAAAAGAATAAAATAGACATGGCTGTGTGGTTGAGAAGCTCATTTTGCAACACTGTAGTTTTGAGTTCAGTCCCACTGCATGGCACTTGGGCAAGTGTCTTGCCCTGAGTGATCAATGCTTTGTGTGCGAATTCGGTAGGCACAAAACTGTGTGGAAGCCCATTGTGTATGTGTGTGTGTGTGTGTATGTATATATATATATATATATATATAGAAAACAGTTTGATTTGCGCCCATGGTTACTCAGAGTTTCGCAGAACGCTATAGGTGCGTCTGGCTCATTCAGACCTTTCTGCAAAACTCCAAGTAACTACGGATAAAGATCAAACTGTTTTGAATAAAACATGCAACTCCTACTACAAATGTGTTGAGTGCCCTTTCTTTCATTTGTCCCCTCACTCGTTATATATATATATATATATATATATATATCTTTATAAAGAGGTTATGTGCTTCTGACCAGCATGTCTGATGAGTCCCCTATATTGCCAAATGCAATAGTAGACATGAAACCAATGGTAACTTTCTGACCAGTCATAACCAAGGATATACTACTCAAATACATAATATATGTGTGTGTGTGTGTGTGTGTGTGTTTCTTTATGTTTGTGGTCCCCCACCACTTGATTACATCCCTGTAACTTAGTGGTTTGGCAAAAGGGACTGATATAGAATAAGTATGGTGCTGGTGTCAAATAAAAAGCACTAGTGCTGGTGCCACGTAAAAGGAACTGGTGCTGGTGCCAAGTAAAAAGCACCCAGTACACTCTGTAAAGTGGTTGGTGTTAGGAAAGGCATCCATCTGTAGAAACCACGCCAAAACAGACAATGGAATCTGGTGCAGCTCCTGGCCAGCTATCAAACCATTCAACTCATGCCAGCATGGAAAACAGATGTTAAATGATGATAGTGATGATATACCATATCCAACACACATAAGCACCATAAATGAGACTTATGTTTAATTTTTTTTTCTTCTCCATAACTCATAAGAAAATTAATAAATCCAAACACATCAGTGGATGTACAGCAATTCATAATCAACAATAAAAATAGTTTCCAGAAAGGGAGCAACTCTTAAAGAGAATATGCACTGAAAACATAATAAAACAATCAACCACACACACATGCACAAACACATTAAAAAAACAAATCTCTGAGAAACTAATGGAATACATAATTGCCACATGATGATATAATGTAACTCATACAACACATACAAAATAGTAATTGCCATTCAATAAAATAATACAACTCGCATTGCACATATTGTATGAGACAAACAGATGAAACACTAAAGTGACATCACAAACAAGAACAAATCTCAGCCTAAAGCAAAGCAGATGTAGCTTTCTTGAAAGAGAAACAATATTCTCCAGCACCAACCTCTCTGCTTCTGCCGCAAACCCTGGTGTCGCAGCCCACAACACGGAGGAGATGAAGGTCCGTAAGTACAGGAACCTGGCCGGCCGCTACCAGTTCCGTGCCAGTAGCTGTCGTCGAGACGTCTGGCGTCCTAAGTCCTCGAACCACAGCCTTCCTCTGCCAAATAGGGTCTGCTGCGACCCGCTGGAGCATTTGAGCCCCGTGAGATGGAGTGGCTACTGCAGCGTGTGTCGCTGGTAATTCTCCGTGCTAACGCCACCGCGGTCATTACTGCAGGGCGTGGCTGAATATCCCCCCATCCCAGGATCCGTGCCGCCCCTGCTATCTGCCCTCCCCCTTCTTCTTTTCTCTCTACATTTCTTTCATCTGAATAAACATATTGTACACATACCTCAGCAATATGGAGGTGTACTGCCATGCTGCTGAGGTGCAGTGGAGGCTTGCAGAAAAGTGTTGAAAACATTATGATGATGAAGATGGTGGGAGAGGGGAGGAGGGGGTTAGTCAATTGCACTATGGCCACATATAGACAAAGACAGAAGGTGGTGGTGGTGGTAAAGGTGGGTGGTTAGTCAATTGCACTGTGGCCACAAATAGACAAAGACATTTAGGACAGTAGAAAGGAGAAAACAAAATACAAAAGAAAATACCAAACAAGAAACAGTGAGAGATTTAACCTTTAGCACGCTGGAGGAGAATTCATATCAACAGGAGTTTTCTCCCTTCTCTATGCAACACAATACACCTGCAGCTACAGGGGAGACAACTCTATGGCAACATTATGTGCCTAAGTGTGCTGAAGGTTAAAGAGTGACAATAATAATATTAAACTTTTCTACTCTAGGCACAAAGCCTGAAATTTTGGGGGGAGGGGCTAGTCGATTACATTGACCCCAGTGCTCAACTGGTACTTATTTTATCGACTCTGAAAGGATCAAAGGCAAAGTCAACCTTGGCAGAATTTGAACTCAGAATGTAAAGATGAATGAAATGCTGCTAAGATCTAAGATTACCCAAACTACCAAGGCTAAATGCTTCCTTCCAACTGTTCCCCTGCCTATAGGCACCTGCTGAGAGTAAGCTTATTTATTTGAGCCATGCTTACCATTCTCACCCATTCTGCCTTCATCCTCTCTCCAAATGGAACTTGAAAAAAGTCAATGAGAGCTTAACTGTCTAACTGCAATCCTTTCAGTTGCATCTACCACACATCACTTTTGCCATAGCCACAAGATAGTGAAAAACTACCTGCCCTTCTCAGGCAAAGAGAAGAAATGGGACAATTTTTGTGATAGACTTAGCCAATAGACAGATGCATCCTACAAGTGTCAACAGCTGTTTGACAAAACTCCGTAAGTTAGCAATGCTCAAAAGCTAAATGAGTGTATGCTGAACAGTTTCATCTCTGTGTGCGCATTTCAGACAGGCCCAATGAACCTGAACTTTAGTAGTACTGGAGGTTGTCTATGGTCTCTGAGCCAAAAAAGGCCTGCAGAGCTGACCAACCAGTTTATTCTCATTAATGTCCAAAGTTTCTCAGAGAATGTGTTGCTCTTGCCTAACACCGGTTCTCATCAGAATGCTAATAAGGAAATTCCATCAGCTGCAATGCCCAACATGTGGAGGGCTGCGGGCAGATAACAACATTTAAGATGACAAGTACCCACTCTTGGTCTTTACTTGAACAAGGACTACAGCTGTGTCAAGAACAATAGCTTTGGGAAAACATGCCTGAGAAAAGGTCACCAAACCTGCTCACCATTCAAGAATCTCTGTAGATATTGCAACCTTAGCGCATATCTGCACATCAACAGCTTTGGCATACTGAGCCCTCCATACATAGAGTGTTGTACATGGAGTGCCTGACCAGTGAAATGCCTCCCTTCCACAAGGAACTGGCCAGACAAGAACTGGGACAAAATACCAAGTAGTAAATTAGGACAAAGGTAACGGAAGCATTCTTCACTTCAATCTGACTTTTCATGGTTCATATCCTCTCAGCCCATTTCTAGGTAAGACTAAATATTCTGTTAACTTGTAACATATCACAATTTCTGTCTATATGGAGGTCAGGATCAAATCAGACCCCAACTAGCTCATCTGATTCATCAGTCCAGTACTCTAGAATGCTGGCTAATGGCATGAACTTGCCTCTCTAGGTACCCAGCTGTAAGTCAATCAACTTGTTCAGGCTAATCTTTGCTCTTGTTATCACCTCATATTTCTTTAGAATGGTGCCAATCACCTTGACATCTGTGCTGTCCAATGCTATTACAATGACATCATCTTCATATTCCCACATAGCTTTCCAGCATTCCAGATCAAGTGGAACACCTCTCAACACCTCCAGTTTCCACAGCATTGACTTGGGAGTTTAATACATACAAAACACAGAAAAAACAAGAGAGGAAACCCTTAATGAGCTGAGAAGCTGATTTGAAACAGTTTCAAAATATGGCCATTAACTGTGACCACTGACCATCTTTTCAGTGGTCAGAGTTAATGGTCACATATTGGTCAGAGACTGGAATACAACATTGAAGTGTTCCAGTCTTTGAAAACAGGACTGAAACTAGCTGCTCTGAAGACAGTTGCCAAGTAACAATGGTCAACTCTACTGAAAGCTTTCAATTGATCTAAACAGATCAAAGCCCCGCCAAAGCCAGGTTTGTTATGCACCCTCTCTATGATGTATTGTTTGGGTGAGCAGATCTACACAAGACGGCACAGGTTTGCATTTTCCCTGATTACACAACTGACATCAAGTACCAACATCTTTGCTGCCATCTTAGCCAAACTCTTAAATTCTGCCATTAGCTGACTTATGGGCCAGAAATGATCAACAATGCCCTCATTGATCACATCCTTCCAAAGCAGAGTTACCACTCCTCAGCTCTCAGAACAGGGTTTTTCCTGCTCTGCTGTTAGTTAAAGTAGATATTTGTTGATATATCAGTGAACAAGTTCAGCATGTGTGTTTAAACTACAAAAGTTGCTCTTAACACAACCACATACTGCTGCAGTTATTGACTTCCTACAGCACTTTGCATTCTCCACCAAGTGTCATGATAGGCAGTAAAATCCACTACAATCTCTGGTCTTCCACTTGTTCCAAATAGTTGGGCAAAGAGCCACTGGAAAGCCTCAGGCATCTGCTTGGAATCACATGCACTTGACCCAGCTTATCAATAACACTGGTCAACAAAAAAAAACTTTTTAAAAGGTGCCTGATTTTTTAAAACTGATTTATTATATTTTTGCCATGCTGCTCTCAGAGGTCAAATTTTTTTGCAAATTTGAATTTAAAAATATGCGCGTTTAGTACCCTGAAGTAAAAATTTAGACTCTCTGAAACAATTTCAATGTAAAAATTATTTTTCCAAATGCTTTCTTCTTTGTATTGTGAGCCCTCAAAAATTTGTTCCTGTAATGGAACATTAGGCGGTAAACGGTTAATCCTTCTGTTGTAGCTGCAATTGGTTAAAGAACCTTTTCTGGGTATTTAAAATAAAAAAATAAAAAATTAACGATAGCTCAAAATGTTGACCTGACCCAGCAAAATCAGTGTTATTTATGGATTCAGCACATCAAAATTGTCCAAAATCAGTTTACAAAACTAAGACACCAAATTTGCTGTTGTCCAGTGTTATTGATGACACATGTAATGTATGTGTTTTGTTTAAACACTTTTCAGCAGCAGTGTTTCATTCTAGGAAAGTCCCTTCAAGATGTAGAGCAGTGGTTCTCAACCGAGGTCCATATAAGATTTTTGAGAGGTCCACATAACAAAATAGTAAATTGGGGATTCACAATAATATTTTAAGGGCCCTGAAAAAATGTTGCTTTAGATGTATTGGTTTCTTTCTCTAAAATTTTACATAGTTCAAACTACACAAGTTAATGTGTGTAAAACAAAATAGAAATTTTAGAAAAAGTTTCTATAAAACTAGTTTTTAAACATTGAATGGCTATGGGGGTCCACCAGAATAAAATAGTAATCAAAAGGGTCCATAGATAAAAAATGGTTGAGAACCAAGTTTTACATAGTTCAAAAACAACAACAACATGTGTTACCTTGTCAGTTTTGATTTTAATCTCAATTGTAGACATGTCTATGGGTTCCATAATCACTCGGTAGTAGTCAGGATAATCCCTCTTAAGGGGGAGGGTCATGAAGATTTCTCGCAGATATCTGTCAGTTGTATCCTTCAAACAAAATCAATAATGATAATAATTAGAATTAGAATAATAATAACAATCCTTTCTATACTGGGCACAAAGGCCTGAAATTTTCAGGGATGGGGATAGTCAATTCAATCAACCCAGTACTCAACTGGTACTTATTTTATCGACCCCCCGGAAGGATGAAAGGCAAAGTCGACCCTGGCGGAATTTGAACTCAGAACGTAAAGTCGGAAGAATTGCCGCTAAGCATTTCTCCCGGCGTGCTAACAATCCACCATTGTCAATATTATCATCATCATCATTTTTAAGTCTTGTTTTTCTATGCTGGCATGGGTTGTATGAGACTTATTGAATCAGTATTCTATACCCAGACGCCCTTCCTACTGTCAACCCTTACTGGTTTTCAAGTTAAGCACCCAGCACACACTGTAACATGGTTGGCGTTAGGAAGGGCATCCAGCCGTAGAAACCAAGCCAAATCAGACTGGAATCTGGTACAGCCCGCCAGCTTGCCAGCTCCGGTCAAACCATCCAACCCATGCCAGCATGGAAAATGGACGTTAAAGGATGATGATGATGATCCTACAAGTCAAAACCTAATTATCTAATGCATCTCTTCTTTATTTAATATAATATAGATTTGACTGCTACTTCTAGCAGGTCAAATGACATAAAGGCTTTCTAATTAGCTTGAAGCACCATTGTTAGTTAATTTGTCAAAAGTAAAAGGTAGAAAAGAAAAACAAAATAGTAGGGGTGGGCCAAATCAGGCAGAAAGAGTCAATTGAAATTTGGAATGTTGCACCTCATTGATGAGATGATACATGTTTGAGGTATGCTGACAGAGAAGGCATGGTTGTGTGGTTTCAGGTTCAGTCTGACTGCATGGCACCTTGGGCAAGTGTCTTCTACTATAGCCCCAGGTCAACCAATGCCTTGTGAGTGAATTTGGTAGACAGAAACTGTGTGGAAGCCCATCATGTATATACATATATCAATACATACATACATGTGTGTGCGTGTATGTGTGTGTGCATGTGTGTGTGTGCATGTAACTATGTATATATATATATGTGCATGCTTCTTTGTGTCTGCATCACCATCACCACTTGACAACCGGTGTTGGTTTGTTTATGACCCCGTAACTTAGAGATTCAGCAAAAAAGATCCATAGAATTAAGTAGCAGGTTTAAAAATATGTACTGGGATCAATTAGTTCAACTAGACCCTTCAATGCAGTGCCCCAGCTTGGTTGCAGTCCAATGAGTTGAAACCAGTAGAAGGAAAATAAAAAAAAGCATATTGTAATTAATTAATTAATGCGAGTCTGGAAAAACCAAACATTAAATGGAAAATAGTGATAAGTCAACAACAAAGGAATTTCCTTCAAGAAATCGCTTAGATTTACAGTGTTATTTTGCAGCTATATAGGATGTGATATATAGATGGATAATGATGAAACTTAATTAAAGAAGTGAGAGGAGATCTATGCAGAAGGAGACAGTATGCGTGTGTGTGTGTGTGTGTGCGCGCGCGCATGTGTGTGTATTTATGTCTTGACATCAAGCAGTAGGTGTAAAAAGGATTGTCACTGTCATAGAAGCAGTATCATTCATTTGCGATATTCTGCGAGAACGTGTTTGGCCATGGGGAAAATATTACCTTCTTTGGAAAGAGGTGAGGGTTGGCGACAGGGAAGGCATCTAGCTGTACAAAACTCTGTCTGACTCATGCAAGAATGGAAAAGAGGACGTTAAAATGATGATGCTGATAATGATGAGACTTGGTTAAAGAAGTGAGAGGAGATCTATGCAGAAGGAGACTGTGTGAAAGGGGATGACTAATGATGACATGGAGGTAAGTGGTGGAAGCTGATCTTGGAACATTGAACCCACGTTTAAAATATAGATGATGAGAAAGGGATACAAACAAGTGGTGAGATGCTGTGTTGGAGAGGACCAAACTAACATAGGACAGCATGGAAAAGTGGATATAAAAATAATGATGATGATAGATGACTATGAGGGGCAGTTGGAGAGAGTGATGATGATGATGATGTGGATGATGAGTGTGATGATGATGTGGAGTAATATAAACTATCCAAAGACACACATAAACACACACACACACACACACACACACACACACACACACAGAGTACAATGGGCACAGGCAAGGCTGTGCGGTTAAGAAGCCCACATTGCAACCACATGATTTCGGGTTCAGTCTCACTGCACGGCACCGTGGGCAAGTGTGTCTTCTACTATAGTCCTGGGCATATCAACACCTTGTGAGTGGATTCAGTAGAGGGGAAACTGTGCGGAAGCACAGCACATGTGTGTGTATATGTGTGTGTGTGGTTTTGTGTGTGTGTGTGGTTGTGTGTGAGTGTGGTTGTGTGTGATTGTGTGTGGTTGTGTGTGTGTGTGTGTGTGTGTGTGTGGTTGTGTGTGTGTGTGTATGTGGTTGTGTGTGTGTGTGTGTGTGTGTGTGTGTTTGTGTGTGTGGTTGTGTGTCTCCTCCACCATTGCTTGACAACTGGTGTTTGTTTATATCCCTGTAACTTAGCTTGTTTGGACAAAAGAGATTGATACAATAACTACAAGACTTTAACACCCCCCCCCCCATTAATGCTGGGGTGCACCAGCTGACCACAAGTAAAAAGAAAAAAGAAAAAAAAAAGATAAAAGATAATAGTGTATGTTGAACCTGTGACCTTTTAGCTTCATACTCAGCATCTTATCTACGCACCAACTATTAGACTTACAAGTCCTGAATATCAGCGGAGTACTAATAGCAACAATGGCACACTAAATGCTAAATGCTAAAGGATAGATTTAGTAAAGTACAGAGGATATAGTTTTGTGATGAATGCATTCTGGAACGACATTTTTGGTTGATCCCCCTTTGTGCATTCTGCCCCTTCCCAAACTTTCTACTAACTTTTTACATGGCCCCAGTATTTTTTTCTGCTCTCTGCAAATACATTTGATTTGATTTGATATTGGCTTTTCCTCTTGTCATCTATCATGTCACACTCTAAAATATTAAGTATTTCATCCAAACTCTAACCCAGGACCGTTTTAAGGCATGGCACACTGGACAGCTACCCAGGGGCCCAATTCTGATCTATGTATGTTGTACCTTGCTGTCAATAACTACTATAGGGCCCAGTGCATTGATTTACCTGGGTCTCTCACATGTCTAGGAGCCTGATTCTGGTCTGTGGCTTGCTGTCAGTCAATATTATAGGGCCTGATGCATTGATTTGCCTAGGAGTCTCACAGATCTTGGAATCCAGTTCTGGTCTATGTATGTTGTGGCTCGCTGTCAATAAATAAATACTATAAGGCCCAGTACATTGTTTTGCCTGGGGACCTATAATGCTGCTAAGACAACACTAGAATTGTAGATCTCTCTGTGTGCATATTTTGTCTACAGACATCAACAGGTGGAAATTCAAGTTGCACATCAACTATATCGATGTCATCAATTTGGGAGGACCTGTAATGAATATGGTTGCGGTCCCGTCCTCTTGAGACTAATTTAAAACAAAGAGAAAATTGGTTTGGTTTCTGGTTTCTTAATAAAAGTGAGTAGGATAGTAAAAACCGATGAGAAAGTGAATCTGAAAATAAAAGACATCAAAGTTTGTTCCAACTGAATCAAATACATATTTAGGTTGACCACAAACATTTATTCTCCCAATAACAGAATAATGTGAATGGATTGATATTATCATAACATCAATTAACATCAATTAATAGATTGTAGCTTGGGACTTAGTCATACGGTAAACATTTCATGATAATGAAAGTTCAAAGCTTGTTTACGTAAGGGAGATAATGATTATATACCAAAAATATCCAGTAAATAATTGCATATAAAGTACTTAAGTACTTACCTGGCAATATAATATCCCGGAGAGGTCTTACTTCGTCTGAAAATACCCAGTAGCATCCTTTGTAGTTTTGGCCACTCATAGAGTCCGGTCTTTTATACCCATCATAACATATTTCCCATAAACCTGCACTAATGAAATTTAGATCACCACCCTCATGTCGATCGATCCAGTGTGTTGTAGAAAAACAAATCACTTTGAACAATACTGCTAATAACGTCCCAGCAAGACTTGCGAAGTAGAAGATCTTCGCGAAATTCCTCTCGGTGGGCATGGTAGTTTCAGTCTGGACTATAAGCGGAAGTTGACGTTACACGTTGTCCCCCGTAGCTGTGATAAATAAAACAAATGTTGATGGTAACGGATGGAAGTTATTCCTGCTTATTTCTGTGATTAAACTGCTTTTTTTTTTCAATTACCCCCTCTGTTTTTGTTTCGAAGTGGTCGCTTACCACCTTTAGACTATGTTCTACTTATTTATTTTTTTATGTGGTTATCTACCTACCTTACCTGTGTGACGTCACTCAGGTGCGCCAGTCATTGATTGTTAGTGACTACTACTGCCTTTAAGCACGAATGAAATGCAGTGACAGCTTTTTAATATTTTCTAACTGATCAATTGTGTATGTATTCGCGCGGTCAATAAAATCGTATGGAGAAAGTTTAATTGATAACAGTAAAGTAACACAAAAGGTATTTAGGTTAGCCGCAGAAATTAAGAGAAAAAAATCAACAAAATGTGAAAACTTATTAAAGGTGCCAGTTACTCATTATAATTTCTCATAAATTGTGGATTCTCTTCATCGAAAATATATTGTCACCAATTTGCATACTGATTATTCCGTGGGTGGCATAATGTGTTAGATCGTAATGGAGGCGAAAAGAGATTGTCTTTTTGAAGTGTAACCAAGTAAATCAAATATGAATACAATAACTGTAAACAGAGATTGAAACTGGATAAAAATTCGCACTAATAAACAGTCATATCTTTTAAACTTATAAAGACAGCCAAAAAGAAAATACCACAAGCAATCTTTTGCCGTTAGGTATAAATGATTCTAGTGAAAGCTGAGAATATTCAAAAGTGTCGGAAAATTTTACATAGTCCATTTGTTGTATAACATCAAGCAAACTTTTAGAAAACATACGACTTCAATTGAAAGGAGTATAACAGCATTTAATCTGATAGGATTCAAATAATAACAACGAACTATATAATCAAATATTGTCAGATTAACGAATTTTGAGGATTATTGGGCTATTTTTATCCATTAATCTATAATTCCTATACAAATAATGGGTTTATAAAAAGACGGTTGTATGTGTGAATTGGTCGAATGGATAAAATATTGGGTTAAAATATTGAGTGACTCGGAAGTCTTGGCTTCATAGTCGCTGCAAGGGTTGGGTTTCATCGTATTTCTGGGTTAAATCCCCCAAAAATTGATTCTATTTTTTATATAGCATAATCAAATATATACGTTTGAACCTTTATTTTTTGTTCCGTTAGAGAAATGGTATTACATCCTTTGCATGGAATATAATACGTATGTATATGATGCATATATAATACAAAACCAAAACCGAAGAAAACACAAATATGAGCGGGAAAAGGAGAAAACGAAGGAAAAAAGAAGGAAAGAAAAAGCATCAATTCAACACCAAGTGCCTCAATTGGTCGCACACCACAAGGTTCAACGCAACCTACTGAAGAAGCAAACACACGCTCGCAGCATTACCACGGGCGATGGCGAGACAAAGGCGTTGGAACAGCCAAGCACCCTCACGGGCATCACCTGTCACCTCGGTTAAGCGAGCTGCCAACGATGACAAGAACTTCGCTGTCAGCGGCCCAATCCCTCTAAACGTATCAAACGCCACAGGCTGAAAGAAATGGTTCACTGACAGGTCCCGATACTTAAGGATTTTGTTCCGTTCGGCTACGGAAGCAGTGACCTTCCCATTTACCGCCTCATCCAGGATATGAGAGGGAGCAAAGGAGTTGCAGACTGTGGCGTCCCAGATGAGAAACCTACCTCTTACCCAAGGACAAGGGGTAAGACCATCTGGTCTCTTCCCATCACTTCTGGATAATCCCACCGGCTCCAGAACTGAGGGGATATTAACCCGAGCCAGGGCCCTCTTAATGATTAAGTTTAGCTCAGTGTGACGAGCGAAACGGCCAGCAATTTAGGCGGCAAGACAAACCATGAAGGCCTGTGGAATCGAGGGGCCTACCACAGTGACATCTCAGTCCCACACATATATCTGCTCCCACTCGGAGTGCACTGGAGATGCGGAGATCATGTAGCCTGAGTAGATCACCAATGTTGACCACAGGGAGGGCATTAATCCAGCCCCCACTCCCACCCCCGAGAATTTCGCATTTGCAGAAAGTAGGCGACACCTTGAAAATTTATCAGATTGATCAAAGGGAGAGTTGAAAGTGACACCCGAGCGTAGATTGTCCCATACTCTCTGCTTCCGTCTATCCTCGGCTGTAACAGGAACTGACAAACCCATCTCTCTCTCTCTCTCTCTCTCTCTCTCTCTCTCTCTCGCTCTCTCGCTCTCTACTGTAACAGAGCTTCAGCCACTTTCCTGTTGGGACTAGTCCATGTTGAAAAGGAGAGGATGTTGCCTACAAAAGGAGCAAGTGTGGATGGATGAAAGAAAACAGGGAAGAGATAGAGACGAGCACTTATGCAAGCCTAGACTCCCAAACCGTTTGGGCAAAGCAGCCTGGTTGCAGAATTCTGGAGAGAGCCTGAAATTAACCAAGCATTCGAGTTTCCTGAAGATTAGGTCGTCAAAGCATTGGAGAGACGACGAGTATCTATACGAGGGACTCATTCTGAGAAAATACAATAACTTAGGAATCGACAAGTAATTCCTAAGTATAAAAAGCCCTTGGCTGACGTTAAAGCCCCTACGACCAAGTTCATCAATCATCGTCCTCGCAGTTGCAAGGACCTTATCAGGAGGGGCTCCCAAACAAGCATCATCAAGATACCAGACATTCAAGTCCAGGTCAGCTCCCATCTTGGTAAAGTCATCAATACCCAGTGCAAATGGTACAGGTCTAAGCGAGTCACCCTGTTGGACTCCAGGGGGAGATGGGACGAGGTGGTCACCAAAAGAGAGGTAGGAGGGCTCCCGATAAGCTTGCCAAGCAAAGTGATAGAGCTATGGGGTATTCTCCCTTATTGCACAGAGAATGACATCCTGACTGGTTTCCTGAAATCCTATTTGAAGATGACTTTAGGATTATCAGAAGGCAAGTTAGTGAAAGCTCTAGTAGCATGTGCAGCAGCTTTGTATTCACCCTTAGCTGAGTAGGGGAAAATTCGGCGGACAGTTAATTCGAGACCGAGGTCAGACACACTTTCGCTGTGAGCTGTCGCAGAGTACACCCAACTGTTATGGGGCGGAGGTCACCATTAGGCTTTGTGAGACCAAATAGTTTAACCCCAAAGAACAGGCGGCGAATGTAGGGAAGGACACTCTCGGACGAGAACATGCCGATGAACTGGGTTAGGTTCTCCAAGAGCTCAAGACTGGCATTGCCGGCTGATAGGGAGAAACCATTTTTGAGATGATGAGGTCGTAAATCATCAATTCCAGCGCCATAACCCACAGGAAAGGATGCAATCGCCTCCCTGAAAATCAGTAGAACCATCTTTGGGGAACATCAGTAGAACCATCATCTTTAATGTAAAATAATATTTTATAACAGGTTATTTTCGAATAACACTGTGCAACAAATTTTTATTTTTGTCTTTGGTCAGTAAGTGTTATTTTCTAGTTGCTTCTATCTAGAAATAAAAAAAAATTACAGCTATTCCCTTCAAACTTTGCCTTTTGACCTGGACATCAATGTTCTGAAACTGACCTATTTTCCATTACATTTCAGACAAATTCAGCGCTGAGTTGCTGAAGCAGAAATATCGTTATAGCAAATATTCTGCTCAATACCACAGATTTGCTTGTTAGTTGATTGACCTTAACCACTTGAGCATGTCACTTGGTGGCTGACAATATGTGCATCTCTGATCATGAACAGAAGTAGTGGAGGAGCATCACAGCTATGTGTTGAGAGGGATTCTTTGGGGTTTGAATAAATGTAACAAAAGCAAAGTTTGAAGGAAATATTAGTCATTTTTCATAGTTTCTAGGGATAAACAAACTGGAAATAACAGTGGCTACCCAAGGACAAAAAGCGTGGTGCACAGTGTAATGTTACAACTATCAAAGGACTCATAGATAGATTTTGAGCTTCAAACGAAGTAAGCATTTTGAACCCATGAAAATACTTGACTTAATTTTCATGAACCAATTTTATATTTCCATACCAAAAATTGTCATCAGTATTAATACAGAAATCATTTAATATATCCCATATATTTGTGAAATAAAAAAAATACTTGATATTAGTGATGAAGTTAATAGATAGTTGGCTCTATCGACTTCTCCCAGGCAATATGGAACCTGTTCTCAACAACCCAGAAATACAAAGAAACTTTTGTAGTCATCATGAAGTCAGAATTTCCAAGTCAGCCAATATTTTAACGCAATATTTCATCTGCTCGGCATGTACAACCGTCTCTTCCTAAACCTATTATTTTGTGTAAGATTTCCCAGCTTTTGTGATTCTTAAATAACGCATAATCTGACAGCGGGAATCATGAACTGTAAATTATATAGTTAATCTGCCAGTGAATTGTTTCGATTGCTGTCCGTTTATTTTCATTAACGTTGTGGATGCTTTTAGACAATGTATGTCAATCACGACATTAACATATACTGGTCAAAATGAAAAGAAATCGATTCTGACTAATCTAACACTTATTTGACAATCAAACTAATTTAGGAACGGGGATTCTTTTCTTTGACAAAACTGTTTGTTTGGGTTTTGGGTTTTTTTTTCTTTAATAATTGAATATAACCAATTGGATTGACCTCCATCGTTTATTGGATTTTATTTGATCGATTCCCAGAGCTAATCAATTTGACTCTCTGGATTTGAACCCTATAAACCAAAAACGCTAAAACATGGCGATCTTTCGACTTTAAGACAAAGAGAAATAAACTGCACCGGTTGAAAGTGAAAGAAAAGCACTGATTGTTATAGTCCGTGTATGTGTACCTATCTATATACAGTACGTACAGCCGAGTAACTTTGCCATATCAGTAGCATTTAGCAGATAAGAAATAAACATTCTTACTGGATAAGGCGTTAAACGATTGTATATAACTTTCCCGGAGAAGCTGTATACATATTGTCTTTTAAATATGCCCATTGGAGCTGTGTAGAATTAAGTGAACTGGTTTTTTAAAAAAAAACTGAGTATTGTATTTGAACTCGTGACATGTGAAGTAACAATTCAGTATCTTATCGTTTTGCTTCGACATCACCATTTCCAACTGATGGATATAAAATAGTAAGATACAATATTGGTTTCAAATTTTGGCACAAGGCCAGCAATTTGGGGAGAGGGGTTAAGTCGATTAAATCGACTCCAGTACTCAACTGGTACTTATTTTATCAACTCCGAAAGGATGAAAGGCAAAGTCGACCCCCAGTGGAATTTGAACTCAGAACGTAAAGACAGACGAAATACCGCTAAGCATTTCGCCCGGTGTGCTAACGATTCGGCCAACTCGCCGCCTTAGTAAGATTCAATATTAAACGTATTGGGGTATATTGTACATAGATGATCAGAAAACGCAATGTATAAACCATGTAAATAAAGGCTCCAAATCAGGAGAATGATCACTCAGGTGTGATCGCGGTAGTTAAAATCTCGACTACTTTCGAATCCAGACATATGCTCTTTCTCAATTCCTACCACTTGATGAAGTTGAATGATCGACCTTTTTATCCATTCTTAATGTGCAATTCGTCCCACGTACCATCATAACGTTTTTTGGAGAACATGACGTCCTTCTACACCCTGGTGAAAGAGGAAATTCTTCTCTTCTAATGTTGACTTCATTTTCTGACGTGGAACGGAGGGTTTTAATTTTGTTTATTTTTGAAATCTCTTTAACAGTCACATTGTTGTTAACGTTTAGAGTAAATCTGTACAACGAATTGGAGAGGGGTAGCCTTGCACCGGAAAGAAATAGTTGAGGTCTGTTTTCGTTGAATACCCAGTATCACCATGTGTTGTTGAAATAGAAAGTCTAAAAATAAACAGGTGATCCCAGTTTCATTACGAGTTAATTAGCTACAATCAATCATATTAATAATTTCTAATTACTAATATTGCTAATAAAATAAAACCACGTTTAAAATGTAAATGTGAAGTGGAGAGGTTCAAAAACATGGAACAAGTAAATAAGATCATCCCTTAGGATTATCAACATTGAATTTATCAAAACAGAACTTAGTACATTAAAGTTTACTTACAAGGTAAAAGATATTGCTTCACGGATGAAAGACTGTCAGAATATAACCACCAGCATCCAGTGAATATCTTTTTAGCTCCTAATGGGGTGTATTCACGATAACAAACCTCCCAAATTCCAATATGGCTTGGTTTCTCACCACTTTGGTTAACCCAATATGAAGTTGAAAATCCAACTATCATTAAAAGTATTGCTATAAACGTAAATACAATACCAGAGAAATAATATCTTCGTTTAGAGTCTTTAATAATAACCATATTTAAAATTAGTGTGAACCTCAATGGTGATGTCCAGCTGATTACGTATTCGGTTAGGGGGTCGTTGTTTTCTTTCTAATTCAACCAGACTAAAGTATGAGTTTACACAATATGTTTGTTCATTCTACAAATAATCTCATGTTTCCCTTCGTTTTTTCGTGCATAATTGTTATGAAGAAATGGATCTAGAAAGTATTACAGCTGAAGAAATAGTAACAGGTAGATCAGTTTTAAAAAGAAACACAAGCCTTTGTATTGTTTATTTTCGTTTACTTTTTAAGTAGAGATATTACAGTCGTAGTTTCTTCCCTTCGTCACTAACCGGAAGACAGGTAAATATACACTAACAGTTGCTGAGGGAGAATAGTAAATAAAATACAACCATTAATCTGGAGTAATTACAATAGAGTAAGATTATTGTTTACAAAATCGAAAGATTAAAACAAGTGGTAGGCCAGTTAGTAGGACATTTCTAAACAGAATTGCTACGATATATCGCCCCGAATGACGAAATTGCTCTAACTATGAGTCACCTGTTTAACTGGTGATTCTGGTATGAATAATTTGAAAAATAACAGAGAATGAACAACATTGTGTAATAAACGGGGTAACATTTTATATAGACACAACATTAAAATTAGAATAATAAAAAATTTTCAACCCAACGAATTTTATGCTACAACAAGTTTTTTAACGAAGGCGGCGTACTGGCAGAACAGTTAGCACGCCAGTCAAAATGCTTAGAGACATTTCGTCCGTCATTACGTTCTGTGTTGGGGGGTCTATAAAATAAGTACCACCGCAATATGTCAAAATTTCAAACAAATTACTTTAAAGATACGTCTTATGGAAATACATTTAAATAAAGATAATCACAGGTTTCAAGATGGTATGCTAATGGCACAGTCTGAAGTCGATCCATATGTCTTATAAAGATTGTAAACCAAAATGTTTTAAACGACTATTTTTCATTTTGAAAAACACTATTCCATATCAATGGATTGTGTGTAGTATTCATCAACACATATAACACACACACACACACACACACACACACACACACACACACACACACACACACACAC
>JAOPUL010004744.1:85162346-85172606 GCA_027564515.1 Octopus rubescens
TATGTATGTATGTATGTATGTATGTATGTATGTATGTATGTATGTATATATGTATGTATGTATGTGTATACATATGCATATATATATATATATATATAAGTATATAAATACCAGTATATATACATATATATATAAACTCGCACATGCACGCATATGTACGTATGTATATATGCATATAGAGATAAAGACAGAAAGTGAGTGAAAGATATTTCGTCTGCATAGATTCCTGCCTATTTATGTGTGTTTATTATGTTTTCCAGCACCGTTTGTCTATTTATTAAATCAATTCGTATTTATTAGAACATCTGAATTCTATCGCTAACTTCATCAACTACATACAATTGGCCTCCATAAATTATCGGGACTGAACTTGGATCAACACAAATACAATATCTTGTGAAGATTTAAATGATTAATAGATATCATGGGTCTCATTTATTTATTTCTAAACGTTAGGGTGTTGGAGGTGGTGTAACTGATAGCGATTAGTTCTTAGAATTTATTGTAGCAAGTTCACTGTATCACATTTCTGATTTTATTCGACAATAAGGTTAAATTTGCCTTTCATCTGTACGTGATCGCTATCATAAGTACCAATAATATAATGGGACTAAACAATAGATCATATCTCTTCCTAAAAGAGCCTTGAGCCTACTCAAAAAATATTTATTTACTGCATGAATCTGTATTTTTATATACTACTTAAGGCAAAAGAAACGCCATTATTATACGATTAACTGACGCCGGGCAAAATGCTTAGCGACATTTCGTCCAGCTTTACGTTTTGAGTTCAAATTCCGTTGAGGTCGATTTTTCATTTCATCCTTTCGGATTCGATTAAATAAGTACCAATTGAGCACTGGTGTCGATGTAATTGACTTCCCCCCTCCCTCGAAATTGCTGGCCTTGTGCCAAATTTTGAAACCATTATCTGAGGATTTTTGTCAGCACAGCTTCCCTCAGGTGGAGATGAAACTCTTGCATAAGATATTTGGTCGAGTGATGTGCGTTAAGTGCAAACCTAGGACTCTGAAACAATTTATTATTGGTGATTAATAGTGGGCTCCATCCATCCTGTCTGGTTTGGTAGTATTCTGCCTGAAGAGATCAAATTGTTCTCCCAACTGAAGAGCAAACTGATGCCAATTGTTAACAAGGTGAGGAGGGACATGCCACAGGTGCTCACGAAAGACATGAGGAGATTCAAGGCTCATCACACAATCAAAACTTCCCGCATTGACAAACGTATGTTTGGTCGAAGACAGAAGATAGCCGAGAGATTGGCAGCTGAAGAGGAATCTAAGAAGAAATAGACTGACTTTGTATGAATAAATGTTTCAGTTGAATAAAAAAAAAATTGAAACCATCATTATACGTTTCAGTTCAGAAATTGTTCATTGCTCAGAAATGTTATTTGTGAACAAAATATTCATACTCAAAGAAAAGATTGAACTAGAAACAAATTTGGATGTCTTGGATCGAATCCTGTCAATTCGATCGAACCCTGTCGTCTTCATACGTTTAGAATCTCATTTCTCTTTGTATTCTTTATTTCTAATATGCTTAAAGAAAATGTTCTCTTTTCTCTTCTATAAATGAGTGCACAACACATGAATACTCTAAAACCTGATGAGGAAAAATCTGCATTTAAATTGTACATCTTCATTTCTGTTGTAATAATTTCTGTAGGAAAAACATGAGGTATTAAGTTGTTACTTTTTAAAAGTTAATCATATATTGGGTTTATTTATGATTGCACATATTTTCATTTTCTCTAAGGATATAATTTCGAAATATTTCATCGTAGTTATTAAAGATTGTTTGTAGACACTGTTGTATCTTCAGAACACCATTTTGAGATATAAGTCACTGTATGAAATTGATGCTCATGACATTTACACATAATCATCAAAACCCATCCAATTAACTGTAAGTAGGAACCACAACGCTGTATAACTCAGTAAACCGTTTCAATGGCAAAGACGCATAAATACCAACAGTTTAGTCCACCAAACTATAAGTAGATATATTAGTATAGTATAGAGTAGTATTCTGTCTGTTCTGCCTCCATCTTCAAGATGTTTAATTAGAAACAGACCTTTCTACCTAACTGTAAATATAGTAAATATCCTAAATATGGTATGGTATAGTTCTCTGTTTTGTATCCATGACTATACACTTTCAACAGCCCTATCCACCTAGCTGTAAGTAGGTACAACACTGTTTTAACACTCACTGTACTGTATCTATCGACAAGTAGAATGCTAGTAATATGTAGTTTCCAATCAGTAATTATTGGTTAGATTATTATTATTATTTTTCAACATTTGGTAGTTTCGGGCAAATTTCTACTGCATCACCAGCTGGGATGTGTGCAGCATTGTGTGTTCTTTTTTGTTGTTGGAGGAGTGCAAAGTCTTACCAGTATTGTATTGCGTCAGTTTGTTTTTATTATGGGGTCTGGTTGCCGCATTTTGTTTTATTAGTGTTTTGTATTGTGTGTTGTGTGTGTATTGCAAGTTGTGTTCTTCTGTTGGGTATCTGGCTTGTAGGGTACTTGTTGTGGTGATTGTTTAATTTATTGGATATTTACTGTATAGATTGTCTTGTGTTTGTTGATTATTTTGTTTGGGTTGTATTATTGAATTGATAGTATTTTGCGTAGGATGAGGGCTGTTTCAAGCAGAGCTAACTTTTGGATAGTGTGTCGTGTTGGGGGTCCAGGTATAGCTTCTACGTTTTTGTTCATATTATTTTTATCATACCCAATGCTCCAATTATTACTGGTATTGTTTTCACCTTCGTACCCCACATCTTGAATACTTCAATTTCGAGGTCTTTGTACTTTGACAATTTCTCCACTTGTTTTTGACAATATTTTGGTCAGAAGTGACTGCATATTATTATCTTAACATTTCTCAGACTGATCGTGTGTCGATATCTACTTAGCTACTTTGTCCTCTTTCACTGCCACGCGGATATCTCCTGGGACAGCGATGTCAATAATCCATCAATGTCTTTCTTCTTTCTCAATCAGGATCAAATCAGGTCTTCTTGCTTCAATCACGTTGTCACATCGCACACTGAAGTCCAATAGCAATTTAACCATATCGTTTTCCATTACAGCTGGTGGCTGGTGTTCATACCACTTGTCCGCTCGTTCCAAGTTGTATTTCCCATATAAAGACCAATGTACAATTCGAGCAACATTGTCATGCCGTCTCATGTACTCCCGCTGTACCAGAGAGCGACATTCACATACAACGTGGCTTGTGGTTTCTCCCACACATTCTGCACAGTGGTGATTCGATCGTTTTGTCACTATGGAATTTTACGTAGTTTGTCCGTAATGCTTGCTCCTGGGCAGCACAGATAAGAGCTTCTGTACCTTCCTTCAAATTTCCCTTACTTGTCCAGGCCCATGTTTCATGCTTGTCGATCTTTCCAGCATTGTACTCTTTGTTCATTCTTCTTAGAAATTGTCCATGCATCACCTTGTCTTTCCATCCTGTAGTCTTTTTAGCTCTTCTCCATTCCTAAGTCCTCACTGAACATGATTACTGTTTTTATCAATGAGTCTAAACAACTTCAAGTCGTCCATGAATAACAAATTGTTGGTTTTAAGACTTCGTCGTCCCCACACATAACCAAGGTCAGTTTTTCTCAGTAGAATAAACAATGGAATCCATGCCATTGAGAGGTTGGTATGTCTCTTCATTCTCAATATCTGACAATGGCTTTATCAATCAAGAGTTTATCCTTCGTACCTCTACTTCTTCGTTTGCATCCTTTTTGTTCTTCTGGAAGGATGTTTGCATATTCCAAGAAGGAATATATGGTTTCTGACAAGACTCCCAATGTATAACTTCCAAAGAACTAGACGGCAGGAAATAGGGCGGAAATTGTCCACAGCATTCCCTTTTGATGCATCCTTCAGGCAAAGCACTGTCCGTCCAAGTGTCATCCATGGTGGTAATGGCTTTGTATTTATTATTATTATTATTATTATTGTTATTAAAAAGGCAGCAAGCTGGCAGAGTCGTTACCGCGCCGGGAGAAATGCTCATCATCATCATCATCATCATCCTTTAACGTCCGTTTTTCCATGCAAGCATGGGTTGGACGGTAATTTTTCCGACTTCACATTCTGAGTTCAAATGCCGCCAGGGTCTACTTTGCCTTTCATCCTTCCGGGGTTGATAAAGTGAATACCAGTTACGAACTGGGGTCGATAAAATCGATTACTTCCCTCCCCCAAAATTTCAGGACTTCGTGCCTAGTATAGAAAGGATTATTATTATTAAAAAGGCGGTGAGCTGGCAGAGTTGTTACCACGCCAGGAGAAATGCTTAGCGGCAATTCTTCCAACTTTACGTTCTGAGTTCAAATGCCACCAGGGTCAACTTTGCCTTTCATCCTTTTGGGGTTAATAAAATAAGTACCAATTTAACACTGAGGTAGAGGTAACCCCAGTCCCAAAATGGCTGGCCTTTTGCCTAAATCTGAAACCATTATTATTATTATTAAGGCTGCGAGCTGGCAGAATCGTCAGCATGCTGGGCGAAATGCCTAGTGACATTTCGTCCGTCTTTATGTTAGGAGTTCAAATTCCATTGAGGTCGACTTTGCTTTTAATCCTTTCGGAGTCAATAAAATAAGTACCAGTTGAGCACTGGGATCGATATAATCGACTAACACCCTCCCCCAAAATGGCTGGCCTTGTGCCTAAATCAGAAACCATTATTATTATTATTATTATTATTATGGTATTTCTGAGGCTGATGGTGTGCCGATATCCTTTGATCAGGAGCGGGTCATAACAAATGACCATGGGTCCTGTCATTTTTCTCTTTCCAGCTCCATTGACATAACTCTCATCAAAATCCTGGCTGTTCCAAGCAGTGTTGTTTTCTGGAGCATCTCAGTATTGACAGTGAGTCCAAGTTTGCCAAGCCATTTCTGAAAGTTGGTTGTCAATGTTCCAAGTGACCCTATTACAACTGCTATGACCTTCACTTTCCTCAGTTGCCACAAACGTGCTATCTCATGTTTCAAGTCTTGGTACTTATCCATTTGTCCTTCTCTTTCTCTGCCACGCGTATATCTCCTGGGACAACGATGTCAATAATCCAGCAATGTGTTTCTTCTTTCTCAATTAGGATCAAATCAGGTCTACTTGCTTCAATCACATTGTCATTTTGCACACTGAAGTCCAATAGCAGTTTAACCATATCGTTTTCCATTACAGCTACTGGCTACTGTTCATACCACTTGTGCGCTCGTTCTAAAGTGTATTTCCCGCATATATACCAATGTACAATTCGAGCAACATTGTCATGCTGTCTCTTGTCTTCCTGCTGTGGCAGAGAGCTACATTCGCATATAATATGACTTGTGGTTCGCCAGTCTTCCCATATATTCTGCACAGTGGTGATTCGGTCATTTTGCCAATATGGAATTTAACGTAGTTTGTTCTTAATGCCTGCTCCTGTGCAACGTATATAAGAGCTTCTGTTCCTTCCTTCAAATACCTCTTTCTCATCCAGGCCCATGTTTCATGCTTGTCGATCTTTCCAGCATTGTACTCTTTGTCGATTCCTCTTAGGAATTGTCCATGTATCACCTTGTCTTTCCATTCTGTAGTCTTCTTTTCAATCTACTTTTTTCTGAACTTTTCTTTGTTGGTGCACAGTTCTGTTTTTACGATCCCAGCCAATTTAACTCCCATCAGTAATGGTTCTGTACTGTACCGGATATGTCATCGAAGACTATTTTCTTCACTTATATAATCTTCGCAGCTTATCATACCTCTGCCTTCTTCTTTTCGCATATATTCTATGCATATATTCTATACATGTCGCTGTTAGAGTGCAAGGCTCCATACAAAGTCATTTTCTCCCTGTTTCTCGGTCCGTCTGGTTTATATCTTCTTTTGTCCATTTAAGTATGCCCGCTCCATATCGTAGTACTGATACAGCCCAGAAATGGACGGTAGTTACCTTATGTTTTTCCAGTTAGTTTTGATCTGAGGATAAACACAGTTGTTTTATGTACTCTTTCTTGTATAAATTATTCAAGTCATTATCTTTTATTCTGTTAGTCTCTAGGATGCCAAAGTACTTATAACCACTCTTTTCAATGTCCTTCATTACACCTCCGTCTTGCAGTTCTATCCCATCGGTTTTCACAACATTTCCCCTTTGAAATAGTAGGACTCCACATTTCTTTATCCCGAGCTCCATTCCTATGTCATCACTGAAAATGTGTACTGTTTTGATCAATGAGTCTATCTGCGCCTGGTTCTTTCCAAACAACTTCACGTCGTTCATGAACAACAAACGGTTGGATTTAAGGTTCCGTCATCCCCACACGTAACCAATGTCACTCTTTCTCAGTAGAACAGTCAATGGAATGAAATCATACAGATGACAAACAGAAGTGGTGATAGGCTATCTCCCTGAAAATCCCCCCTATTGATAGTGACCTCTCCCAGAGTTTTACCGCATGCCGTTAATTCAACCTTCCAATTTTCCATGCTCTGCTGCATGAATTCCCTTATATTATTGGCTACGCCAAAGGGTCAGACACTCTAAAATCCACGAGTGAGGAATGAGGTCATATGCCTTTCGGTAGTCAATCCATTCCATTGAGAGGTTTGTATGTATCCTTCTGCAACCTCTGAGGAAAGCTTTATCAATCAAGAGTTGATCATTCGTGCCTCTACTTCCTCGTTTGCATCCTTTTTGTTCTTCTGGAAAGATGTTTTGATTTTCCAAAACAGAATACAAGATTTCTGATGAGATCCCAGTGTATAACTTCGAAAGAATTGGAAGGCAGGTGATAGGGCGGAAATTGTCCACAGCATTCCCTTTGATGTATCTTTCTGGCAGAGCGCTGTTCTTCCACGTGCCCTCCATGCTGGTAATGGGTTTTTTGTTGTTTAAAATTTTATTAAACCCGGCTGCGATCTTTCCATGTAGTGTTCTACGTTTTTTGATCCAATACCCTTGAACCCCATTATTATTTTTATTATTATTATTATTATTATTATTATTGTTAATATTATTATTATTATTATTATTATTATTATCATCATTATTATTATTATTATTGAACGCCCCTATAAACATCACCCTCACCGCGACCTCCACCATCAAGGTGACTTCCACCATCACCACTATTCATCATCATCAAAACTATCAGAACCGTCATCCGTTTCAATAGCGGTAACACCATCATTATCCTCATCACTATATTTCATATTTATTCTTTAAAATATATTCAATATTATCTAAAAATTCTGAATGAAAATTTTAAAAGAAAAACATAAAACAGCGACAAAATAAGAAAAAAAATTTGACTGAAATATGAATATTATTATATAAAATACGTTAAATATAAATATTTAAAAAATCCAGTCTTAATTATGATAAATCATCTTTGAAAGCTCTCAACGAAATTTCTCGAAAAGCTAGTGATAATTTTTGTATGAGATTCGTGACAATCAATTTTGTGTAGTACAGTTTCCTTTCCAATAACTCAATAATATCAATCTTGCTTTTAAATCGATCCAATAATTTTCTATCGAGCAAAAAGTAGACTCAGACGGTTTATTATTTCTTGTCCACCATTAAAATTGAATATTTTTATTGACAGCTGAATCGATTAATCATTTATTGCTCGGTTGAACATATATTTAACCTTCCTCTCCGATTAGGAACATTTCGTGAGTACGTTTATGATCTGCATGAATACGAGATTCGATTAACTAGTCACAAAGGCGCCTACATGTAGTAAAAGAAAAACATACGAAACAAAAAATTATAATATATATGCTATTCTCAATAGCATTAAGTCGAGCAAGTCAAATGGAATGTTTTTGTTGAAAAGATGAAACAGCCTTGCAAATTATTTTACGAACCTGTTTCGTTTTGTGATCACTTGTACTATTATATTTTCGGGAGTTGATTTTAACCTGTGAATATCACCATTTTAGAATTCGGCTAAATAAACCTAGTTACGGGTAACGCATTTCTAAGACACGGAGAGATAAAAGGAAAATGGGTATTCACCTAGCAGGGAATCAACCTCAGAATGCAAAATAAGCAACAACAGAACAGAATAAAATTTAGGTTACTCCTCTCGTATATGTTTTAGTCCGGTTTTGGTTAAAATTTTAAATGCAAAATAAGCAACAGCAGAACAGAATAAAAGTTAGGTTGCTCCTCTCGTATATGTTTTAGTCCATTTTTGGTTAAAATTTTAAATGTTGCATTCATGACTGGTTGGAATTACAATGGATTAATGATTTCAATTCCTGGCAAGATTTGGTTACCAAGAAACTAACCGATAAACTCAAACTTCTCCTCCAAGTTAATCACGCAGTTACGTTGTATTAAGACACTCGAAATAGATAATCTACAACAATTGTGGTAGGGGAGGGGTGTATGTGTGTGGGGGGATGCATTTAACTACCTCCATCAGTAGTCTGACCTTTTATGTCCACGCCCGCAAATCCGGAAAGCTATCATCTGTAAGGAAAGACATGCCAGCGTGTATAACACAACCTGCAAGTTATTCCATAATACAAAATGCAGCCACTCTTTGTGGCCACTTACTGCGGTGCCCTTTATCATTCCATTATGAAATATTTTCTTAAGTAGGACTTCCTCATTTGCTACCATTCTGATAAAAATATAACTCCAATAGCTACTGGTATTCGTTTTTAGCTGAGTAGATGGGAACAACTTGAAATAAAAATGTTCGGTTTCACAACGATACAGACAAGTAAATCGAACGCGCAACTTTACGATCGTGTATACAACAACCTAAACCTACCCACCTATATATATGTGAATGTATGTCTGCGTTTGTGTTTGTATGCCAGTGTGTTTTGTATGTGAATACATGGATATGTGTGGGTGTGAGGTATAACGTAACCGCCAATTAAAGCAAAAGTGAATCTTAGCTGGTTTACTAAACGAGAGTTTGTTTGATATTTCAATATGCGAATATTGTCTCACCTTACGTCTGCTATGCTAACGGAAAAGTAGTGAGCTTAGATTATATCTGCAATTCTGCAAATATTAATTATTGAATACAGAACATGAATATTAAATCATATATTCATAAAGCTTGTCTCAGCAAATCAGTGTGGCTTGTAGAAAAATATAACGTAATAATGTAGGTGTTGGTTATATCACACTAAATCAGAATATATGTAATGCTATATGCTGCAGCGCAGTCGAGGTAAACATATGTGAATTTAATATTATTGATCCAACTATCATTGATGCTTTTCTAAAACTGACTGCATTGAAAGCTAACGGAAAAGTATATTGGGAAGAAAAATATTTTTTTTAATAAAGTAAGAAGTACAAATGTTGTCACTGTTAACGCAGCTGATAAAAATATAGCACCAACATTTCTATCTTTCTATAACCAACTTTTTAGGCAACGCAGTAATAATATGTCACTTCCTCTAGGAGGGAGTATTTTCGCCATTATACTGAGTAAAGATTACTGTTGTTGAGTTCACGAGAATTATCACATATTTAACTAATGCTGCTATCGAATATGTCGTGTTTTTAAGATTATAAAGTAGGATTTGATGGCAATTTGGTTGATATTTCTATAATATTACCTGACCTAATGAGGCTCCACTTGGAAGATTGTTAATAATATATCTGGATTTTTAGGACTTAAACTTCAGTTTAAAAATTA
Source organism: Octopus rubescens (assembly GCA_027564515.1). NCBI lineage: Eukaryota > Metazoa > Mollusca > Cephalopoda > Octopoda > Octopodidae > Octopus > Octopus rubescens. The sequence goes on from JAOPUL010004744.1 coordinate 85,172,070, forward strand.
AAGTACGAGTAAGTCGTCAGTGTTTCGTTTCATTGCGATTGTTATGAAGAAACTATCTATAGATTTTGATGTCAAACCTGTATTAAAACGATTGTAAACATTTTGGCTACAAAATATGTGCGTATGCAGAGAAAGAAGCAAAGGTTGTTCGCGCATTTCGATACTTAATAAAATCGTCATAAGCAACTGCACATATTTATGTATCCAGGGAAAGACTTATTTTCAATATATAGGCACAGTTGTGGCTGTGTGGTAAGAAGCTTGCTTCCCAACCACATGGTTCCGGGTTCACTCCCACTGCGTGGCACCTTGCGCAAGCTTCTTCTACTATAGCCTCGGGCCGACCAAAGCCTTGTGAGTGGATTTGGTAGACGGAAAATCAAATAAATCCCTTGAATATATATATATATAGTAGCCACGTAATTGTGGGAGACGTTTCTCAAAAGAGGACGCCGGCGTAGCTAGAAGACATAGTTAAAACTCGTCTTGTCCTGTTTTCACAATAATGCGGGATCAATCTCTCAGCTCCGAAATTCC
>JAOPUL010004744.1:85375173-85385362 GCA_027564515.1 Octopus rubescens
AAATACGTATGTATGCGTGTATGTGTATGTAACCAATTAAATGATGAATGTGTGCAGCAGTCAACCGACGTGAAATAATATAGCTGTCATCTGTAAAGGTCGCTCTAAATAAATGTCAACAATAATTGATGTAAATAACCAGAACAGATGTAAACAGAATTAACCTTTGAGTGAAATGGATTTACGAAGTCTAGGTTAAAATCAAGGTGTATGATTTGCTATCTTACTTATCGCGTTAATGTATGAAAGATATAACAACGGAATGAATTTCATAAGAAATTAGACTGATATTATTTATTCGAAGCTTTAAGTTTTCTACCAAAATACTTTATCTGTTTTGTCTATGGGGTTATATTATGTGTGTGAGTACCATAAATATTCTTTTCTTCTAAAGAAATAACGGTGGTATATTATTTCTTTAATATCACTAAAAAATACTCCATCATCCTTAAGGCATCGTTATATAATAGCTGTGCACTAAGTTATCAAGTACCTTCTAATTCAAAGGACAGTATCTATCACGCTGTTGTTGGTTATAGCAAACCATGTTTAATAATGGGATGTGAATGAAATGAAAATTTTCTATCACCAATCCCACCAAAAAGACAGATGGTGAATCTTCAAAGAGCTTGTATATGTTTAGCTAATTAAGTGACTCCCATCTTCCTCCGAGCAAGTACGGTGTCTATTTCCTCATATATAAGTGCATGAATATATTTTTGTGAGGTTTTTGATAAATAGTTTGAGAAGGTCTTGTTTACAATACATCAACTACAATATACAGCATAATGATCAACGATCCAATATATCACTAATATGTAACATTCCTTTATCATTCTGATCAATTTCGATCTGTATTGTGGATGTTTATTTCCCATCTCTTCCTTTCAGCATTCTTCACTTTGTCTAAAATATACTCTCGGTGCATGAAATGACCAAAGGAATCCTACCGGTATATATGGATTAATGTCATCATCTAGCATTATTTACATGATATATTTCTTCATATAATTCGGTAAATGAAAAGAAATAAGCAACTTTAAAACACCAAAAGGATTTTACTTAGTGCATCATAAGCATTCCTTTCACAAATGACCTTCGATCTTAGCTTGTATCGCTACTAAAATTTCTGAGAGATGTTTTTCTGTGCAAATGATGATGATGATGATGATGAAGATGATGATGATGATGATGATGATGATGACGATGATGATGATGATGATGGTGATGGTGGTGATGATGATGATGATGAAAATGGTGATGATGATGATGGTGGTGATGATGATGATGGTGGTGGTGATGATGATGATGATGATGATGAGGAGGCGGAGGAGGAGGAGGAGAAGGAGGGGCACACGACGGCAACGACGACGACGACGTCGCCGACGATGATGATGGTGTAAATAGTATGTTAGTTAACTCGAAAGTAATGAAGGAATTTAATAGAAATCCTGATGATATTATTAATGTTACCACGCTGTTGTGGTTTCTGCTACTGTTGCTGCTACTGCTGCTACTGCTGCTGTTGTTGTTGTTGTTATTATTGACGTTAGTTTAATGCATTTTTAATGTTGTATCGTCTACAATGTCTAAACCTAATTGGATAAAGACTAATATATTGTGTCATTATATTATTGTCGTTGTTGTTAGCCATAAACGAGCAAAGCCCTGACCAAAGAACTTCCAGTTAAGACGATCGTCATTTCAGTCCCTGCTTAGCATACAAAGTGCGGTATGAGCTAGTGTGAACTAGCTTTTGTTACACAATTTAGTAGCATATGATTTGACGGGGGGATTAGCTTCTTATTTCTATCAGATCGTGTGATGGTTCAATCACTAATTGATTAAAGATATCGAAAAACTTCCTACATCCAAAGTAACAATATATTCTGTGTGTGTACCTTCATCCTTGAAATTTTTTAGTAGCTGGTGCACTTAATCCATACGATTTATATTTACTGTTTTCCGCTTCTACGTCATTACTTGAGATTAGCAAATTTTATGTTTACCCTGATTTAATTATTAGACCTTCTTAGAATCTTTGCTTTCTCTCTTTCATTCAGATTTTAGACCCGCCCACAAAATTGCCCTCTAAGATTATACCTGTCAATCACTCTATTCACTAATAACGATCACACATAAATATATGAACCTTTACACACCTGTTGCAATGCCACCCTTCAACAGGAAAAATGTTAGAAAAATCACCTGACTAGTCTTGTTGTTTTGTTTATAAACGTCAAGTTTGATATAAGGTCGTAATGAAGAACTGTAAACGATACGAAAAAAGACTTTTGCATAGCCTGGATAGACGTTAAAAATGCTTACCACATGTTACCACAGACGTGGATTCTGGAAAGACTTGTCATGTGTGGAATGGCTGGGAACGTGCATGCATTGATCAAGAACATTATGCCTAGTTGGAAAACACGTCTTTCTTGCAACAACCAGCACTTAGCCGAGGTACCGATCAAAATAGGTAATTTCCAGGAAGATTCTTGTTCCCCTTTGTTATTTGTTATAGCCTTGAACCCACTTTCTGTAGTTCTACGCAAAATCAACACGCACTACCAGCTGAGGAAGAATGGACCTCGTCTCAACCTCCTATTCATGGAGATTTAAAACTGATTACAAAAACTGAGCCTGTAATGGAGGAGCTAGTCAAGACTCTACAGATGTGCAGCAGGGATATAGGAATGGAGTTCGAGATTTCAATACTAGGCAGTGACTCTCATGGCGTCTGATCTTAACTGATTGGAAGTGTTATCATGTACATGTTTTGACTTGGTGTAAAAAATGGGCTACAGCAAATATTCTGCTCAATACCACAAATTTGCTTGTCAGTTGCTTGACTTTGACCAATTTAGCATGTCACTTAGGGGTTGACGATATGTGCATCTTTGATCATGAGTAGAAGAAATGGGGGAGCATTATGGCCATGTGTTGAGGGGAGTTCTTTTGGGTTTAAATAATTCACTTCGGGAAACATTGGTGTTTGGTTCATCATCCTTAAATAACTCTTATTCAACGACCTTTTGAGCAGGATCGGCTACTTGACATGAAGAAAATACTAACTGAGCCCCACCTGCAAAGTCATGTGCTGTTTATGTTAATATGAGATCACCATGTCACGCACATTTGGTTGTGATGCATGTGCCAGGTGTGCCCTTATCAGACGGGTAGTCATGATGGGTATATTGAGCTTCGTATATTTGTACCCCAGTGTCACTTTGATGGCATGCGCTGCTCTCTCACTCAATAATAATAATGATAATTTATTTTATTTGCCACCAGGGCGAAGGATGAGGGGGACAATACAAAAACGGACATAAAGTGTGGGGGTTTACATACAATAGAGAAAAAATAATAATATATATACACGGTATACAGTAAAAGAGGGAAAATATACATAGTATACATAGTTATGGGGGAAAAAGGGATGATAATGATGTGATCCTCCTGATACAGGGGAATCTCTAGGTTTAATCAAGGAACCCCACCGTCCAAGATCTCCCTGAATACCATGGACAAGTGCCGTATACAATTCATTTCCTCCGACTCACAGGTCTAGACTTAGAGTGGTGCCATCCACTCTTGCCGTTTTCGCAACTTTTACCCACTTTTTCATAAATTCACTAGAGGACAGCACCTCCCGTTCCACCCTCACTTTCCTTTTCAAGCGAAACTTGAAAACGTCGATGAGGGCTCTACAAAAGTAGAAAGTCTCTGTCCTCATTCCTTTCAGCTTCATCCACCAGACAACCTCTTTCACCACAGTCACCAGGCAATGGAAAAATGCCTTGCCTGCCCGATTAAAGGAGAACGGCGGGGCAATCATCACTATGGCCTCGGCCGACAGATGGATTCGTCCCACACGTTACAGCAGCTGTAACTCCATAACTCCACAAGTCAGCAATGCCCGGACACTGACAGAGTGCATGCAAAACGGTTTCGTCGAACTGCGCGCAACTCGGACAAGCCCGTCTGACAGCACATCCGTGCCTGTAGAGTTTATCTCGCACCGGTAGCACCTTCCTGTAGCACTGCCAGGCCAAGGACATCTGGAAATTATCGATAATAGTCCCCGACCAGAAAGTCATCCGGTAAAGACTGGCGAGTTCGTTTTTGTCGACGCCCAGGGCCTCCTCTAGGACGTCGTCGCAATTCCCCGCTACTAATCCTTTATATATCAGTAAAGTGGAACGTCCACCGATCCTATTCCCCGACTGGTAGAGGACAGTGATTACCTCTCGACACTCAAGATGCCAGACGCCCAGTCTTGTTCTATCCTTCACCCAGGACTGTAGTTCTGTTAAAGAGACGAGTTGCGGAAAAACGAGCCTCACAAACGGAGCCCACACACGTTCACCGTCTAGAAATCGTTGCAGTTGGCGCAACATGAGCGCGTGTCTGCGCATCAGAAGCCACAGCATGCCTAAGCCACAACGCAGAGGGAGCTGGCAGCAGAATGACCGCCTGACCATTGGAACTCGTCCCATCCACAAGAAAATAAAAAAGAGACGCTCCAACCTAATCAAGCGGTAACTGTGGCAAGGCATGACGGTGAGGCGATAAATGATGACGAGACGATGGAGGCATTCGCCACCTCTGTCCGACCTGTCAGGGACAGCTTCCTCTCAGCCCAATTCTGAGTAAGACTGGCTACCCTGTTCGTTACCTCGTCCCAGTTCTTATCCACCAGGAGGTTGGGACCAAACCAGACCTTGATCATTTTAACTGGCCCGTCAGTCTATCGTCCGACGGCTTCGAATTGCCTCTCCAGATGCCCAGTCTGAAGCCCACCGACTTGTCGGCGTTGATTTTGGCTCCTGCAACCGATTCATATTCCTTTAGAATGTAGCCGACCGTCTCTACTTCGGAGACATCCGACACCATGACGGTAACGTCGTCCGCGTACACCGACACTGCACTCCTATGTCCCAGTTCGAAAGGACGCCCCTCAACAGTTCCAACTCCCGTGAGCCAGCACGTACAGAAGAGGTAACAGCGGGCAACCCTGACGGACCGAGCGTGGGATGCTAAACCGTTCCGATAGGTGGCCGTTTACTTTGACCACCGAGCAGGTGTCGCTGTGCATTGCAGCGCTCCAGCTTCTGAAAACGAGTCCGAAACCGACCGCTTTCAGGATGGCTTCCAAGTAAGGATGGTCGACACTATCGAATGCTTTCGACTGATCCAAATTGATCAGGGCATCACCGAAGTCAGCTTCAGTCTCCGCTCTCTCTCTCTCTATCGTGTATCGCATAAGGTGGAGGTTGTCGTAGATGAACCTGTTCGGGAGTCCACACGTTTGTGCTTCCCCGACCAGAGTACCAACAACAAGCGCCAACCATTTCGCAAGCACCTTAGCCAAAATCTAAAACTCTGTGTTTAGCAGAGTTATGGGCCCAAAATTCCCTAGTGCGTCCCCTTTGTTGGCAACTCAGCAGCGTCATCACACTCCGGCTAACAGCACTAGGATTTCTCCCGTACTGCTGCCAGTTACGGTAAACGTCTGCCAAGAGCTGCAGTAGGCCGTCCAGATACGAACTAAAGTCCGCTACCGTCGTCGATCTATCGCCCTCCGCAAACAGCCGCACGAAATGCTGCTGGAAAGCCGTACACATCTGCTCGGAAACGAGTAGCACACGCCCATCCCGATCCGTCAAAGACCCGATCGTGGTTTTGTTGCCACGTCGCGTCTCCACCGTTCGAGCCCATTGTTTAGTTCCCTCGTGTTTTAGCGCACGGGCCTTAAATCTGATAACGCAGCCTTCGTGTTTCGCCTCAAAGAAATGGCCAAGGGCCGTTCTCGCCACTAACACGTCCGTCGCGATGCCTTTACTAATAGCCTTTTCTAGTCTGCTAACTAGTTTCCCTCTAATATCTTTCTTTCTATTGCTAACTCTTTGCTAAATACTATCGATTCTACTCTAATCACCCTTTTCAGAGCGATCAACCACTTGTTGTTAACGATTCCCCCCGTCAACTAACGCTGAACTAGCTCACTAATCCGATCCCTGTAGTTTTTGCGTGCCGAATAGGATGCGTTCAACTTCCAGTAACCGGGATCCTGTCTACGGGTCTTATCTAAATTGACTGTGCAGATCACAAATTTGTGGTCTGTGTAGCCGACCAATTTGAATTCTGAGCAACCTACACTTCCCTATCCGCTGACCGAACAAATACTCCACCTAGATACAATCTGGATGACTCGTTGTTGTTGCACTATGTCCACATTGGCACATCAGGTAAATCCAGTCGTACCTTTCAGACAGCTCGAAGCTTCTGAGCAGGCTTTCGAGGCTTTTGCACCCCCTTCGTCTATGTACTAGACCCACACGGTCCTTCCGTGCGTAAAAATACTATTCCAATCCTCCACTAGTACTAATGTGCGAGACGTTCCCAGGAAAATTTCTAGATGCCTGAATAATTCTGGCTTTCCAACCCCTGTCGAAGCCTACATGGCCACCAGTCTAAGGGCACCATCATCACTGTCATTCACGTTTAGGACCACCAACTTACCGTTCGCGTCCCAGAAGATTGCCTTTACTTTGAGACCTAAGCATTTCCCAAATAGCACTGCTACACCACCGCCCGCCCCCGACAGACCACAAAATGAGAATATCTCGTAGTCTTCGAAAATGGATGCTAGAGCATGCTTCCCGGCTATCCTCGTCTCGCTAATGGTGGTCACATCTAAATCAAAGCTTTGGGGTGCTTCATACTCCCACACACGAAACATTTCGATTTCTTCCCTTCGACAAACACCGGCATCTGTTCGCATTCAACCGAAACAGAAAACATCGGGAATGTGATTTATTTCTTCTGGAGAAACTAGAATCTGGAATTCCATAAGAATTTCTGTCCTGTTGAGGTTGTGGTGGACTTCACCTCCACAGTTTCCCCATGCTTCTCCAGAATGGCTAAGATTCGCGCCGGATTATGGTGGACTGGCAGGTTCTTGACTCGAACTCGAGTCAATCTTTTACGCATATAATGTGGAATCATGACAAAATTCTGGGCCATGCAAGTAATAGTAGCCATTCTTTTGGCTTCTTGCTCGCTGCTGCATATAGCAGCTATCATTCCGTACTGTTTGCCTTTATATATGTGTATCACTGAGGGCCACACATCTTGTAGGCAATTTTCTGTCTCTGCTGGAGTAGGAAATTTAAGTTTCCTCTCCTTGTGAGAAACACGTTTATAGACGATAATCTTTCGTTCGGAGGTTTTTTTTATCTCCTCCTCATTTAGACACATCGTCCCCGGTTTTAAAGCATCATTTTTATATTGGATGGCTTTATCCATCAATTCATGTATCGAATCCACAGGCTAACTGCCCTCGAAAACGATACGGAGCTATCGCGTTTCTTTATATTATTATTGCTGCTGCTATTGTTGTTGTTGTTGTTTTCAACACAGATTTTGTTGTTACAACAGTTATCATTGATAACTGAATTCTCCTTTTCGCGGTTGTTGCTTTCGATCTTCTTGTTGTTCATGTTGTTGTTGTTTTCAATCTTGTTTTTGTTCACTTTGTTGCTGTTGCTGTTGTTGTTGCTGATGCTGTTGCTTTTGCTGTTTGTGCTGTTGCTGCTGCTGCTGTACACAAAGTCGTTACCATTGTTGTAGTTGGTGACGTCAGATTCCTCCGCACAGGTGTTACTGTTACCATTGCGACAGGTACCGAAAACTGGGTCTATAGCATCCTGAATGAAACGCTGGTCAGTATGCTGATCCAAATCGACGATTATTATGTTCTCGTGTTCCGACATTTTTAAAAATTGGAAAAAATATCAGAATTTTTAACTTCCACTCAAATGCAAAATAGATATTACTGACTCACACCCCCAAAAGGGGGTAAGTGAACAGAAATGCTACCACCGCAACCCGGACAATGCTAACAAAACAGTTATACTAAAATGTTTGACTGAATGGGGTGCAACCACTCGAAACGCTTCATTAAATGCTAAAAACTTAAGGAGCTCCAAACTTGAACGTCTTCCTAATATGGGGATCATAATAATAATCATCATTGGTACTACCTCTACCCTGCACAGGGCAAACTTGGCGTCCCTAAGCCGCCTTGGCGAGCAGCCAAGTTAGAGCTGGTGTTGTATTTGGGGAGACCCTTTAAATGAAAATCTCAGCAAAACACACTCGGAGAGCAAACCCTGTAAAAATCATTCTCATTTGTTGCAATGATAAATAATACCAATAAAAATAACGGCGTGAAAGGGAAAATTATCCTGGATGTCCAAGACACCGGATCTCCAGCGCCCGGAAGGGGTCCCTCGGAGGTTAATGGAGTTGAAAACGAGACTCCACCCGGTCTTGGTCCTTTAACTGGTCAAAACGCGGAACGTGCTCGCGAACGTAAGTGGTCTGTCGATGAAAACAAAAAGGCAATTAAGTGCCATGAACAAGCATTGCTAGACAAGAGGGATGGCAAATGTAAAGCTGTGGGAAAAAGAACATTAGAATTTTGGAACCAGCTGGGTATGTTTCAGATTACTGAGAATAGGCTCATGAATCAGATAAGAACGATTCGGAATAGAGGCTTTGTTAATGAGTCCCTACTTCAAAACACTCAGGAAAACCTCTATGGTAACGATAACCTCGAGGAGGATAATGTAGGTGAAAATCAGTGGCTGAATAGGCAAAGAGACGGTTCAGTTGAGGAGAGGGACTTGCGAGTAGAAATCAATGTAATGTGGAGGACTCTGTACTACCACAGGGGGACCTCATAATAAGACTCGGGGAAATAGTCATCACAAGATCAGAGACCGAGCCGATAAAATTTGAGATGCTTCGATCAAAACAGTGTGAAGCGCGCAACGCAAATGGTTGATGGGATCCTGAAATATATTCCAACGAAAGATCTGTCAGAAAGAAGGGATTTTATTAGATCCGCTGTAATTTTAGCAGATGAACTGGTTGGAAAAAAAGAGAAGAAATCAGGCGGACAGGAAGAGCCATGATTAAAGCGGAGAATCGAAGGTGATATTAAAACCTTGCGAAAAGATCTGAGCCGCATAGAAGAATGGTCCAAAGGGCAATGGAAATATGCCAGAGAAAGTGTTAAGGCATATCTTGGGAAAAAATACTTGTTGGGAAAAAAAAACTTGTCGAAACCATAAAACAACGCACAAACAGTGAAGATGCAACGCTACATTGATCACATAGCGCAGTTCCATCTAAACAGGTTATTCACAAATAACCGGAGGCAGTTCTTTAAGAGCTTAGGTGGAAACACAGAAGATAACTTACCGCCTGAAGCAGAGGAAACCCGCAAATCTTGGAATGGCATCTGGGATCAAGAGGTTTCCAACAACCACGGTGCTAAGTGGATCCATGCTGTGAGAGCCGAGGTCCACCACCCCGAGGCTCCAAGGCAGGATCATGTATACATAACGGAAGATGTAGTTACAAGGCTATCAAAAATGAGTGGTGTTGTTCCGGAATGGATTGTAGAGAGGAAGACAAAATTGTTGATGAAAGATCGGTCAAAGAGCAATGAGGTTGGCAATTACCGAACCATTGCTTGTCTTAACCTAATATGGAAAGTGCTGACAGGCATACGCACAGCGAAAATATACACCTTCGTTGCAGAAAAAACAATATACTTCCAGTAGAAAAATTGAGATGCCGAAAACGATCCAAGGGCACCAAAGACCACCTTGTGATAGACAAGGTCGCAATGAAGAACTGCAAACGATACTAAAAAAACGTGTGCATGACTGGATAGACTTTAAAATGGCTTACGACATGTTACCACAGTCGTAGATTCTGGAAACGCATGACATATATGGAGTAGCTGGGAATGTGCGTGCAGTGTTCAAAAACAGCATGCCTAGTTGGAAAACACGTCTTTCCTGCAACAACCAGCACTTAGCCGAGGTACTGATCAAAAGAACTATCTTCCAGGGAGATTTTTGTTCCCATTTTTTATTTGTTATAGCCTTGATTCCATTTTCTGTAGTTCTACGCAATGTCAACTCGCACTACCATCTGAGGAAGAATGGAGCCCGTCTCAACAATCTTCACATCATGGACGATTTAAAACTATTTGAAAAAGCTGAATCTGAAATGGAGGGGCTGGTTGAGATTGTACAGATGTGTAGCAGGGATATAGGAATGGAGTTCGGGATCTCAAAGTGTGCGTTGATCACCTTGAAACGAGGGA
>JAOPUL010004744.1:85461793-85474586 GCA_027564515.1 Octopus rubescens
TATGTTAGAACTGCCGTTTGTAAAACTTCTAAACGAAAGCGTGGCCGATTTATTATTTTCACATCTAACATTTTACTTGTATACGTATGTTAATCTCTAGTGACAACTAAACATAGCTATTCGTTATGAAAAGAAGAAAATACTGCTCATTTAACCCCAGGGAAGCGACCTTTCATGTTGGTTAGTCAGTGACTCCTACGCACTCGTTTGTATATTTCAAACAGGAGGATACTCCCACCACAATTCGATTCAAAGACCACCATATTACCTAATTTTGGTCATTTACAGATTATCTATTACAAATAAGAGCAGTATGAATACTGAATGTTAATCTCTAGTGCCAACTAAACATGGCTATTCTTTAACAAAAGAATAGATATTAACATTCAGTATTAATACTGCTCTTATCTGTAATAGGTAATCTTTGGCAGACTTTTTGCCAATTGTTCTCTGCTAATTCCAAAAATCAGTGGATTGTGTTACACTGAAATTATATATATTGCAATGGAGTTGAGTCGTCTGCCATAACGATGGATATCTCATGCGTCCAAAATTACGTAATATGGAGGTGTCTGAATCGCATGGTAGTGGGAGTTCCCTCCTCTTTGCAATATACAAACGGGTGCGTAAGATACACTGACTAATCAACTGGAAGGTTGCTTTCCTGGGGTTAAAATAGCAGTATTTTCCTTCTTTAAAAAATAGCCATTCTTATTTGGCAATGAAGAATAACATTCATTATAAATACTGCTCTTATCCGTAACAGAAAATGTTTGGCAGACTATTTGCCAATTGCTATATGCTAATTGTTTTAAATAGTTTTCCTTATAAAGCAACGTTGCTGGAAACATACCGCATGTTCAAACATGTCCAGACACATACGCTCCTACACACACACACACATGTACACGGAGATTAATTATAGATAATGACAAAGAGATGAATAATAAGACAGTGAAAAATGTATATATTAATAAATACGTGGGAGTTTGTGTTCATGTGTGATCAAATATTTTTTCATAATTTTGTTTTCTTAAATATATTCCATATTTTATCTTGCATGTTCAACATCTCTATTGCAACTCTAATTATCAAATATTTTCAGATCATTTTCTATATATTTTTATGATCTATATATATATCGTTTTAATACAAACTGGCAGATACTTCATTTAACAAGCATGCTTAATGCTGAAGAATAGAAAACAAATGAAGATTATCTTTACAGAATAAAATACTGTTCCCGTGTATGCTCTGCAGTTTGTTTTGATAATATGGATATATTGGGAGAAAATAGAACCCTTAGTTTTGTCACAATGTCGATTTAAACAAAAAACGTTTGTTTCACAGTCTCATCCGTTTAACATATCGTTTTTAAACACTTCTTAATCCGAGGTTTATTTTTCATATTACACTCAATACTCGATTGAATAGACATCAGTAGAAATGTTTCTTTATTGAATGTTTTCATGATGTTAACGACTTTATTAACATTGACACGATCGGAACGTAACGAATTGAGTCACTAAAATTCAAACAACAATATCATCCATCAGTACCCCACAAGGTCCGTTCAAGTAGGTGGGTTTCAGGAACAAAATTTATGTTTTAACGAATGGCTGCAATGTATAATAATCAGAGTGGGTTTACATACCGACATAAATACATAGGTATACTATCTATGGTCATCTGTTCGAAAATAGTATACAAATCTCTCTCTCTCTTTCTCTCTCTCTCTCTCTCTCTCTGTGTGTGTATATATATATATATATATATATATATATATATATGATGTTTCTTGATTCACTATCAAGAATAACTATCTTTTGTTTTGCTTTCCTTATTTTGTTTTTAAAATGACTAAGACATACGCCATTATGATAACAAAAGTATCCGCATCATGGCAGCTGAGAACACACCAAAAAATGATGTAGCTGAGTGGGAGATGGAGAAGGGCGCTTGCTCTGGGCCTTATTCTGGCACTCGCAAAGGAGGAAATTAGAAAATAGTCTTCTGTTTTTGAGTTGCAAAAACTCATAATACACCAAACATAGCAATAAAATATTCGAAATCCTTATGTGGTTTCAAGAAGTTCGAGTTTTCATTCCGCTCGAAAATTCTTGCGTAAAATCTATCAACGCAACAATTTGACATTATATATACAAATCTTTGTGCGATTTGTATCAGCCTACATATAATTGATGTTTTTAAATACTGGAAATAATCTGTAATCTACTGACCCCAGTAGTGAAATATTTGTAATTACATGATTTATTTCTGGAGTACGTTCTAAAATGAAAAGGTGCATAACATGTACCAATGGATTACATTTTAATCGTTCCGGCATTTCTAAAATATTGCACCATAATCATAATTATGGATCTGTATTTAATCTCAAAATTGTTTTTCTTAATATTCTTTTGTTAGGTATATCTCACTCAAGGTCACACTTAACGTTTATGATTTTTACCACAAATGGTCCACGGGAAATAAATGGTGGAAATTATATGAAAAACGTAGATGAATTCGAGGTATATCAGACACCACACAACTTAAATTTTTCATTTATTAAAATCATTTCAGCTTGCGGATTATGAGTCACAATTGCCAAAAGGCCATTGGAACCAGATCCATATAAGACCGGAAGAATCTCAAGAATGAACAAATATTCGAAGTCGAAATGCTATTAAGGAAAAGGACGCGCTTATTGTCCCCAGATAAGACCACAGACGTGGAAACGTGTTTCTACCTCAATATGGGTCATATGCACAGCAACTGTCATACCTTATCTCCATTTACCAAGGGAATTATACGTATACAAAAAAGAGTATACCATATTTATGGCCTAGGTAGTTTGCACAATTTACGAATTAATGAGCTTAGAGAAATACCCTAGTGGCTAGTGGGGTGTATCTTAACAACTCAGGTATATTCAACGATTCATGGTTTAAATTATGTATATAGTTTGTCTAAACACATATTCATCTTTAAAATATAGTCTCGTATATTTTATTCTGCTCACGGTTGGTTTATCACAAGTCAACAAAATTAAAATACTTGAGTCATTATGTCATGTTCTAAGACATACTGTGATTAGTTTCGACAGAAATTCTCAGACGTCTAGTAATATATTTGTATATGGCAAACTATGTTATCTTTGACAGTTTCAATATAGGCATAAGTAATTTTCTTGCTTACTCTATATGGAAATAAATCGAAATCATGTGACAGAATCTCTACTGGGAGAAGTCGCTTTCTTTTTAACTACAGAAACAAAAATGAATTGATTTAATGAAAGTGCTTATAAATGCAAATATTGTGTTACAGTATGTAATTTACGAAAACAAATTAAGGGATGGACAAGGATTACTGTCCTAAAAGCGAAGGGATAGACATGAACATATTCGAAATTTATAATTTATATTTTTAAAAAAACACGATAAATATAACTTAAATGGTAGTCCGTAGATTACAGGCGTTCAGTTGATCCGATCAATGGAACTGCCTGCTCGTGAAATTAACGTGTAAGCGGTTGAACACTTCCAAGACACGCATACCCTTAACCCTAGTTCTCGGGAAGATTCATCATGACACAGAATGTGACAAGGCTGGCCCTTTGAAATGTAGATGCAACTAATTTGTATCGACTGAGTGGACTGGAACAACGTGAAATAAAGTGTCTTGCTCAAGGACACAACACACCGCCAGGAATCGAACTCAGGACCATACGATCGTGAGCCGAATATCCTAACCACAAAACCACGATAAATATATAAATATATGAAACAATATAGCGACTAAAACAAGTTATAATCTAAACAATGCAAAAACAATTCGGGTGATACCGCCGCGTACGGGTTGTTTGTGAACTTCCCATTTTACTGAGCGTTAGCTATTCATCAAATTGAAGCTATCAATCTATATAGTTCTCCTTAAGCCTTCTCTTTTCTCTTTGTTCGTTACCCATGACAACAGATATTGCCTGTCTTATGCATATGGATGTCATACACTCCCCCCCTCATCTTTCTTGGTTATCGGCCGTCAGAGCATTGATTCGATGATCATGTTCGTGAAATCTATATCGTTCTTTAGGGCTTGGTTCACATTCTATGTTTTGGATAAGGCTGCCTTCCTTCCTCGACATTCTTTTGTTTCTTTATATCGTATTCGTAACATTCAACTGAGCCTTTCCCTCATTGAATCGTTTCCCAACATTACAAGTAGGTAAAGTGACACTAATGAAGTAGTGGTTAGTGTGCTTCTTGGATCAAATTTCAGAGGCTTTATAATCAAACTCGATAATGCTCTTAGATAAAATAATTATCCACAACATTCACGACCAACGTAGTCAGGATTTATATAAAGTTTTGATCGTAAGGTGTTGTGATTGCGATGCAAATGCAAAGTTTGAGAAGCTGTGTGCTCTCAAACGATTCACTGCGATTCATAGCGGACAAAATTCGCAATATCTTACTGCTATGTCTAATGTAAAAATAATTTCAAAGAGAATATTGGATAAATGACTAGGTCATCGGAGCGTTATATTCCCATTACACATCAACACAATAATCAACACATACTAGCATTATGAAAGAAGTTAGGGGTAAAAAAGAAATATGTTAGGGGTAAAAAATAAAAGTATTTGATGAAATATGAAAGCAAACACCATCGTGGATTTACGGAGATTTATAATAAATGATGTCACGATCCCAAAGATTTAAATAGAACAATTTGTGTAAAGAATACGTTATGAATATAAAAAACAAACGACACGAAAATACGACCTTCCATAAATCAATACAAGCAAGATGATAAATTTTCTCGTTATATAGCGAAAGCAAAAGAAAGGATCAATCATGTAGGAAAAGAAAGAAACCCAAATAACGAAAAAAGTACATGAATGAAAAATGACGGTGCTTTTAAGGAAATCTTATCAGCAAAAGTGCGTAGTGTAAGATGCTATATAAAAGATGAGAGCTTTTTTTTTTTCAGCAGAACACTGTAATTGAATACAAAAAATAAAACAACATAATATTGGTGAATTGAACAAGACCAACGGAAATTAACAAATATTGTGAAGAAATGTAGAACAAATGAAAAGATTTTTTTTGCATTACAAAATATAGAATTCAAGAGCAGATAAAGATGTAATCAAATCACAAACATAACCAAATACAACTGGTATATGATTTCACCAACAAAATAAGAACTTCAGGTTAGTAGACATAAACTGGTATTGACAATATTCCTATGTTGAAGAGCCTAAATTGTACCCATGGGTGTATGATAGCGTGCAATAATTACCTATTAAGCAGAAACAGAATCAACACGTGATTAACTGTTTCTTTACAAAACAACATTAATTCCTCAAACCAAAATTAGCGCAGGAAACCAAAGTAATGGATCGATCTGTATATTCATTGCCAGCAAATAAAGAATTATTTCCATTAAATCTTTAATGGAAGATGATTGTTCAGCGGATTTCTTGAAATATTTACAAGGGAGAAGACCAAATAGAACACCCACTGAAATGGTTCTTGTTTTCAATCAAGTCATACAAAGGTATATAAAATTATACAAATGGTATGAAGGTAGTATAATACAAATTAACTAGACTGTGAACATTATGTTATGTATTGCATCAATATAAAATTAGAAATCTATGGTCTAATAGAATTAGTAATGTACAAATTACTACATAAATACTAAGAGATAGATAAAGCGATAATAGTCAACACAGAATAATGGGGAAGAAAATTAGAAATTAGAACGTCAAAGAAATAGAACTGTAATAAAAAAAAATGAAGCAAGTGATAGAAATAAGATATTACTTATAAATACGACAGTCATCTAAATTATACACTAGAGATAAAGCAGATGAATTGGAGGGAATGAACATTGAACATCTCAAATACAAACATACAAAAACTATAAACTGTGATTTGAAACCACCACACATTAACACTTACGAATATAATATGCCAGCGGGGAGTGCATATGTCTTCTTTACGAGGAGGATATCTTTAGAAATTAGCAACAGTCTTGCTAGAAAAATATTTGGAAGCTTTTCATGCTTCTTTACTAAATTTATGAGTTCGTTCATTAGTGTCATAAGAGAAGGTGAAGAATATATATATTAATACTACTAAAATTCTAGGGATGTTTGTTTGTAACCGAACTATCTCAGAAAATGTATATTCTATCTTAATCTTTTTTACTTATATATGTGCATAGTTAGTTCTTGAAATGCAGTGTCAAGTTTGAAGTTATTTAGAGATTTCTTTATTAGTGAAAACAGTTGAAGAGAAAAATGTTAATGAAAATAGTTGATCAAAAATTTCGAAGAAAGAAATACATTAAAGAGAGAGGTTGAGGGGGTAACGCTATATCAACATAGACACACGTACTTTAAAAGTAATTTCTCCTTAAATTACAACGTGTTTATGTTTATAGAGAAAAACTAAGCGTTATACCATCCAAGTCAACTTCACTATATATTTATTTCCTTAATTGTTCTCTAAATTCTATTCTGACACTAAATGCGTTAACTTCTGCTACCAATATTCGAATATATCCGTGAATACTTCACTGGGCAACGCTGGTTAGCAAGTCTAGTATATATATATATTTCTCTCTCTCTTTCTCGCTCTCTCTCTCTTTCTCTCTCTCTCTCTCTCTCTCTCTATATATATATATATATATATATATATACGTAGATACACATGTGTATATGTAATGAAACAAAAGTTGGAACGAAATTTATGTCCGATTTTAAAGTCCTTATTCAAAGATAGAGATCTTTTGTTCATAGAAATATTAAATCAATACCATAATGTCTATTACGTCGTAGAACCTCATTCCATCTGTCAGCAAGCTTATTGATTCCATGCGTTTTCCATTATTTAGGTGTTGATGCAAAATATGATACTAATTCATTTTCAAACTGTTCTCTGGATTTCAACGTAAGACCATCCAAATGATTTTGTAATACCCTAAATAAGTGATAATCAGCAAGGTCAGGAGAATATGGAGGATGAAGCAATCTCTCCTAATGGAGCAATTTTAAGAGATCTTTTTTCAAATGTGCAGTGCGTGGGAGGGCATTATCTTGATGCAGAATGGCTCCCTTTCTGTTGACAAAGGAAGATTGTTGTCCAAAGATGCTTTCAAATGACGGAGTCGATCCCAGTAGAGATTGGCGTTGATTGTTTGATCATTGTCTAACAGTTGGTAATGGATAATTCCTTGAATATCCTACCATACACTCAACATGATCTTCTTTCGTTGAAGTCGGCCTATTGGTTGCTGAGATGGTCTGCTTCCTCCACGACTGATCCATTGACGACGGCATTTAACATTATGATAAAGGATCCACTTCTCATCACCAGTAACAAGCCTATCACAAAATGGCATCTGACGTTGTCGTGTAATGAATGACTCAAAACAAACGACACGTTGTTGCAGATTCTCTGGCGACAGGTCGTGCGAGACGCATTTTCCAACTACTGAAACTCCTTCAATTCTCCACAGTTCGCGTAGAATAGTCGTATGGCTTACTTTCAATTTCTCGGCGAGTTCCCTAGCACTAGTCACAAGATTTGCTTTGATAACAACTTCCAACTCTTGGGAATCGAGAGCGTTTGGATGACCCTCCTTTCGCTCGTCGTCTAAGCTGACGTTCCCTATTCAAAAACGGAAAAAAAACTGATAATACTTTCATTCACTACATCATCTCCATAAGTGCTCTGAATTGACACCTTTATGAAACTCGTAAAATAAAGCATGTCTAATGTATTATTGGTTGGGACGGAAATTGGGGTGAACATCGAAGAAGATTGTGAACAATATTCCTTTAACCTGAAAGAAGCAAGTATAGCTTACTTATTGTTTCATTCCATGATTGATAACAAGAGGCAATATTTTAATAAATGTCGTCTAAAATTTCATCTCGAAAATCGGACACACTTTTCGTTCCAATGTGGTAGGTTGAAGAAGAAATTTGCATAAGGATAAAACAACAATTATTCTTAGTAAATGACAAGGAAAAAGGAGAAACCCTACTTTATAACTAAAACCCTTCACATAGCGACAGTGAGATCAATCCTAATGAGAACACCAACTACGTTCTTAAATCTTTAAGTTAAATGCTGAGTCAAATTGTATGCTTACAGTAGTTCATAAGCAATGATTACAAAATATATATTATATATGCTAATATTGAGAGCATAACATATACCCAGCACAAAGGGAAGACACTTGACTGTATAAATTATTCTTGCTTATTCCTTCTCAAGTATGATGATAATCACATTTATTTACGTTGGTACATATACGGTCTGAGATATATACCAACACATACATATGAAAGGAATCACTAGTATAAGTGTGTACCATAAATGGTGCCTTATTTCAACATGGCAACATCATCTGGAATATGCCTGTGTAGACTGTAAATAAATTAACAGCAAAGCATCTAGATTTTACTAGCAAGAACTGATAAGGAAGTTCCTGTGGCGTGATTGACATCTCAAATAATATAGACCGTTGCCCTGACTGCAAAATTATGTAGAACCTGTTAAAGTAGAAGTATCTAGTTGTTGAAATGAAAGCAAAAGCTGTGTGGCATGTACATGTCAAAGGTAGCATTAATAATTCGTGTACAAGATATAAAGGAAGTGTGGTTAAAATATGCCGACATTCGACGGCTCTCAACGCTTACAAAACATCACTGCCTGACTCACAACATATCGTACACAAAGCAGTTTAAATTCAATAGAACATTACAAACTGTTCTCGTCTTACAATGGGTACTTTATACAAACATAATCCGATGAAGTAATACAATGAACACATCATTTAATCAACAATATCCTATGAAATAAAATTCTACTAAACATAATCCGGGTAATACGCGACCGAGACGTCAATACATATCAAGGCACATTCGGACAAAAATAATCACAATTCTCACCTAACAGAGACTTCTACAGAAAAGGCATAGCTGGGGCACAAATAGGAGTTTAATGGTAACAGTAGAAATTCGCAGAAAACTGTTGAAAACTATAATAGAGTTGCATCGATTAAGATTCGATGCTTTAGTTCCTGTTAGTCCAGAACTTACCCTTGATTTCACCTGTCCCTGTGGATTGTTATTTCGAATATCAAAGTCATGTTGGCATTCAGTATTTCAACATGGTGACAGCATGATGACATAACTTACATTATACGAAATCTATAAAAAAAAAAACTGCATGTCCGTATCTATATTGCCTATGGTGGCTACATTGTAAACGGAAACAATGTTATGCTTTCTTACCTGATTTTGTCATCTATGATAGGAAATATTAAATCTTCTGCTGCAATAGAAAATATTTTGTCTCAGAATTAAGTCCTCCAATTCTTAGTTGTTTAACATCACTATCCCACGGCCATAGCGAAATTGATTATGTCATGGTATTTAGCCTAGCATTGTATTAACATATATTTAGTTATGTTTGTCTTATATCTTCAATGATCACTGTTGTGTCACCCACCATACAACACTGTCATTCAACCTCTGCTACATATAACCTTAGGCCCCTCCGAAGAGTGAAAACTACTTTCTTTTTAGCTTTATTGAAGAGTAGTAGCTATTTTCAGTAATATTTTATTGCTTTTTACTATATGTTTTTGTAGTTCCGTAATGGGTATTTCATATTAGAATTCTAGTTGCAGAGATCTTATAACAGGATGTATCTGTTATAAATATGACATCTGCGTCAGATAAATTGTGATGTATTCTTAATGCAGCCCTTGTATTTTTTTCCCTGTCTAGCCTTGATAATTCACTTCACTTCCAATGGAGTATATCATAACCATAGCCTATTACTTGCAATAATAATATACTAATACTTTTAGTACAGTATTAATCTAATGCGTCTATAATAATCCACTCTAAACTTGCCTTTCAAGTATTTGTTTTGTATTCTGACTTTGTCATTAATATCTTTTTACGTCAGTGTTTCGTTTCAATACTTTTATCTCGGTTTTTTAAAATCTAATATGACACAAGTGTTTGTATTGAATTTACCACTCTTCGGGTTACCTCAGTGCATTCTCATAATACGAATCTCATATAATTTCCTCTAGTATACTTGATTTCTTCTGGTTGAAGCAATGCCTTGTTGGATATCAACTACAATGCATAGTAGGAATTCATTCATGAACAATTTCTTGTTTCAATATTCCTTCTTACGCTGTGTTTATATCTGAATCACAGCTGCTCTAACGTGTTCGTTCCCGGTGAAAATCCCGGTCATAAAAAGAATAGAGGAAGGTCATGGAATGGCACTTTAAATACTGATGTCTTGACTAATATGCTATCTTTGGAATGTCGCTTGAATTCCTCCGGAACTTTTTCGCTTCTGCAATTCGCAGTTGTTCCTCGTCACGTTTTTCGTGATTAAAATAATGAAGATTATCGCAAACGTAAGACTTATATTTAGGCAGTAAACATTCTTCAATGTTTTATTTGCGTTCACTTGGATTAGGCGTTACTTTATGGGTGCCATTGTTTTTCCTTCCTTCAGTAGTAACCTCAACATTTCGAAACTTCTCATCGCTCGGCATATCCGCATCATTGCCGTAAGACGATAAGTTGGTACTGCGCTTGTAACCTGTGCAGATAATTCCAAGATTTTGACCTTAGATTTTAAGTGCGAAGTATATTTGTGAACCAAACTCTGAAATGCATCCAATAGTTCGATTATCAGTGCTGTTGACGCATCGCCCTTCCATACTTGCGATCGTTGCATTGTGGCAGTTGGCTCTTCTGCTCTCTACGGCCCTCTATTTCAAGTTCATCCGTACAGAAATACATTAGTAGTTGGTAGCTTTTACTACATCAAGTATTACAGCTTGATGTTCTCTTCTTAATCTCCAATCTGAGTGTAGAGTTCTAAATGTGCTAATTGTGTTCAGAAATACTTAACGATCATAAGCCTTTACGTACCCCTCCAAAAGATGTCGTTTCATCTGTCGTCTGTCGTCTGCTGTCAGAAACTGCTCACAATATGTTACAAAGAATGACAACGAACTACGGTCAATGTTAACGCACATTCACATGGCAGGCACCCATACATCGTGGTATGATCCTATATAGAATGTGTTTGACGTTTCAAATGGAATGTCGCTTTAAAACTGAAGCAGAAGTTGACATATATTCGTTCATCATTGCTGAAAATCACTTTCGTCCTTACGTAGGGGAGTAATTCATTTAATAATTATTTTGATGGCAACCAACATAAACCCCTACATCGTAATGCAGCTAACATTTCCGCTGTAAGGAATGGAACCATACAAACAACGGCAACTAGTTTGTGGACAATGAGAGCTGTCTTCAGCATGCTAACCAGCAATGTCGGTGGTATGCCACTAAATTCTTGGTTGCTTACCCAAGGCATATAGTTATTGCTAAATTATTGGCATCCATATCATATATTAAATAAAGCCATGTGCTTGTCGCAATGCATTGAGATCAACATCCTGCAGATATGTGCTATACATATTAGTTGAGAATAGGAAACTGCAGTATAATGTGTGTGACACAAATGACCTTCAACATTGAAAATACCGCAGAGGATCGTTAAATTCAATAGACGTAAAAACCTAATTACAGGTAAAGCAATAATAACATTTCCCCCGAACATTTCCCGCAATGAGATCGTTCATCCACATACTTTCTTGCTATATGAACATTTGCTTTAATTAGATATTTAATTGCATCTCAATTTGCTATGGCTTATACCAGACAGTTTAACCATTGTCTTCATCGAATGACCTGAATTATTCTTTCAAGACAGTTTAATGCGCAGGGACGCAGGTAGGTAGTAAGGTAGAGAAATAGGTGGGAATTATATTGAGAACGCAGGAGCTGTGTTGAAAGAAGAAAAAAGAGAGGGAAAAGGAAAGAATTCGACGCTGATGTCATAGTGAGAAAAATCGAAAAACTTTACAATGAGTTTTGTAAGAACGAATAATTAAAGAAAAATGCCTAGACTATTTCTATTTAGCTGAGGGCAGTGATATGTATGGAATTTCATGGAAAGGCATTAATCTATAATGAAAGTGAATAAAAGTGGTTTATTACCAAGTTTTGAATTCACAATACAGAGAGGAAATACGATTCAATACAAGATGTGATTCCTTAAGTGGTATCACTTGATTGCTACTCATGGAAAGCATTTCTTCTCTGATAAATATATGGCATACTTGAACATTTTATGCATCATTTTAGGAAAGGATCCGTTAAAAGATAGAAGTTTAAATATGGTTTTACCGTCCTTCATTTATGTCGCCACTCGGTAGATTCTACTGCATATATTGTGTATATATATGTTGTAATTATGGTTCTATATGCTAACAAACAGTTAATCTTGGTGCCGTTTTATATAATATATTGAGAATGTGATGCAGGAGGCATATCTTATTCATACTTTATTAGATATGGAAATTCACATATCAGCTGACACTAATATTAAATAAAATATATATATTTTTTTTCCCATTTTTAAATTATAATCCTGAAATCTGGAAGAATGGCGTACACAGATAGAGAAGAAGAAGGAGAAGAAGAAGAAGAAGAAGAAGAAGAAGAAGAAGAAGAAGAAGAAGAAGAAGAAATAAATGTTTTAACTCACTACGCTGTGGAAATATCCGAGTATGCGTCACTAGACAGGCCCAATTATCTATCTATCTATCTATCTATCTATCTATCTATCTATCTATCTATCTATCTATCTATCTATCTATCTAT
>JAOPUL010004744.1:86647420-86658268 GCA_027564515.1 Octopus rubescens
ATGATAATATTCATTCTGAAGATTATGTTAATATTTTATTGTTTTCCTTGTTTTTTATAACCATTCCTCCAAACTTAGTTTACTAAAATATTTTATTAGTGACCAATAAAAATATCCAGAATTACTTTCATTATCTTAAATATAACAAGTTGAGTTAAGTTATTAACACTTTCTCTTGTAAATTATTGACATATATAAGAAATAGTTAACAGATATGAAATATTTTAAGTGGACTTCTCTGTATCAAATATTTAGGGCTGAAAAAATATAGTATACACAAAAACAGAACTTCAGGAAAAATGAATGTATCCATCCTTTTCCCCGAGGAATAATTTTTCCAGTTTCATTAGTGATTAAAACATTTCCATATACTTTCAGAATTATTGATATTTTTTAGTTTTACTATTTATGAGACAATCTTTAGAAAATTTGTAGTTTTATGATGTATTTGAATAAGAATTTCTAGAACTTGCTTTAATTTTGCTGTTTTGTGTGTATGGCAGGGCTGGGAATTTTTAAACTGTCAACATTATAATTATTATTTAGAACCAGTTTCTAATAGTTTGATGTTTTACTCTACCATTTAAGAAATATACTTTATGAAGACAACTCCCTATTATAATCTACACTGCAGAATTAAATTATTTTCTCAATATTAGCTTCTCATTGAAATACATTCATAAATACACACATTCTATTTTACTCTTTCCCTCTTCTCTTCTCTCTCTCTCTCTCTCTCTCTTCTCTTGTCTGTCTCTCTCTCTCTCTCTCTCTCTCTCTCTCTCTCTTCTCATCTCTCTCTCTCTCTCTCTCTCTCTCTCTCTCTCTCTCTCTCTCTCTCTCTCTCTCATATCCACAATTTACTATGTTTGATACATAAATGTATTGTTCATACACGCATTCAAAGAAATATACAAATACCTGATACCAATATACTTGTACTAAAAGTAAATTCCTTTACATATTTATTTATAGAAGCTATGGAATTTGTGTAAGAAAATTCCACAAAGTATACAAATAAAATAAGTATCTAGAGTTGAACTTGCTTGCACTAGCCTTTCACATATTTTTTTATCTAAACATTTTATTCAACCCACATCTTTTATTTGTTTACTTACAATTATCAGTGAAAGTATATATTTATGATTAAAACATTTTATTATCCATCTAGAATTAGCTGCTTCCATACAAAGGTCAACAGTTAGCAAAATATAATCAGATTTCAGCTCTAATATCATCAGTGTGCAACATTTTCCAATGAAATTGTCTCCAGTGTTATACATCAATTCATATTGTCATAAGTGTCCGACATGCATGCATTATTCATTTGTTGCTCATGCGCATTTCAAATGGACTATCTCCCATCTAATTACATAGATATATATACATGTGTATATGCATAATAAGTTATATACCATTATGTATTTAAATATATATACTTTGTAGTGTATATATATTTAATATAATTTACTAATACATGCACATATGTATATATACAAATATGTAAAAACATATAAACCATATATTCATATCTAATTATCCTTTTGTTTTGCATTTGGATGCCTTATCTTTTTTCTATCTGTGTGTCTATCATTTCCTTTTTGCATATGAATGCGATTATTTTTCAAGTTCTGTTTGGCAGTATGTTGACCATTTATATAGACCTTGAATTCATTTCTTTCTAAACACTCCTCACTGTCATTTGACAAATCTTTCTCGCAGGCTTTCACTCTCTTTCTAGTTTACTTTCTATCTCTTTCTTTCTTTATCTTTATTTATGTGTGTATGCATATTCACACATACACACACATGCATACACACACTCACAGATACACATATAAACACTTTTCTGTCATTGACATTGTTTCTGACATTGTTACTGACTCTTTCTTCAAACTCTTTAAAACTCTAGCTCTTTCTCCTCTTCTGTAACTGTATGCACACATTTATAAAATCACCTGTATTTGATTTTACTGCACAGCTTGCGAAGGATAGAGGGTTGTTCGTTGTAAGTAAATACAAATTAAGTGGCATGTGAATGATAAACAATAAGCATGACTTGCAAATGCTAGCTAGACATTGGGAAATTGTTCTTGTTATATACATATATCCTTTCAATATTTTACTCCTTTATCTGTCTTCTGTGTATGTGCATATCTTTCTGCCTGGAATACTGACATGCCCAGCTGTTATGTTAGTCAGCAGTGGCTGCTTGTGTGCAATCCTGTACTATGATTGGTTGTTTGTTAGGCTCATGTTTGTGCTAGTTTTTGATCTGACTTCATTTTATATTTGGGACATGCATATCTATATATCAATATATATCTTTTTTTTTCTGCCTTGTTAATTATGCATGCTTGACAGGTACAGATTTGGTTTGATTAAGAAATAACATATAATAAGACACCAGGCCCTTTGATATCACTGACAGACAATAAAAAAGTTGTTCACACATACATACAACACATATATACATGCATACATATATGAATACAAGCATAAAACAACTCTCTTTTTTATATCAAACAAATGTTATTAACATACAGGTATATATACATTCATATAAAGAAACCTAAGAAGTATATAAGGAAATAATTCAATGAATTGTGTATACATCTAATAGAGATTTCACATAAAAATTATGTATAGTGTAGAAATACTGGTTGGAGTTGTCTTGAAATCTGTCAGACTAATTCTCATTTAGATATGCTATATTAGATATTTGACCTTTTAGTCAGTGTTGTACAAGCTGCAGAATTACATCAATGTAATTAGACATTATTAGCAAATGTATGAGATATCAATAGTTGCATTTGAATAAGCATGAAGTATGTTAATTATATTGGTAAGTATAGGTAAAACATATGTGATATCAATAGGAATTAAAAGAGAAATGTAAAATAGCAATAATGACTTTGTAGAACACCAACAATCATTGGGTACCAATCCAGCTTTCAAAGATATCATATATGATACAATATTTCTTCATGTTTCATTTTTAAATCCTATAGAAAAGCTTTGAGATTCATAACATCACTTCATCTTTTCAAAAGGTGCTATTTCCTATCTTATACAGAGACCTAAATGTACACAGAAACACACATATACACACAGACTGCGATGTGATAATAAAAAAAACAAGTTTTATCTTTCTTTGATGGCATTTATTTTACCTTTTTATATAGAATTAAAATATATTGTTTGAAATTTAAGAGAGTCATTAGTACTTTCACTAACTTATCATTTGTGGTTTCGACATTGTCAGCAAAAGTTATCTTCTAGTACATTGTTAATTTGCATTGAACATATACCTGAAAGTTGAATAAATGTTTTCTGTTTCTTGCTAGAAGAATCAGATTATCTATCAATCTGTGTTTCTTGTGGAGATATAAAAACTAAAGACTGTCACAATCATAGTACTAAGGAGAAAAGATTTCAAACACAATCAAGGTTATGTGATGTAGAATACCACAGCTGATATTTGCAAGAAAGAAAGATGCAAACAACTCAGAATAGCAGTCATCAGTATGTGAATGTGCACATCGGTATGATAAATAAATTATATTTCTTTTACTCAGGTCGTAGCCGTTTGCAGAGTAAAAATTTCACATGGATATTATATAAAATGGTATAACACATGCACATATGATAATGTATGTGCTAATTATCATTATCCATACTCATACATATAGAGAAAAAGAGACGAATGTATTTGTATGTATATATGTACTATATACATGCATTTTCACAAATGTAGTGAATATATATGTACATTGGATAGATTTCACTTTTATATCTATTTTTCCCTACTGTCATAAGTTCAGTAATTATGGAAATTGTATTTTAAGTGAAATTTTAATGGCTTAATAGTTCTCTCCCTCTTTCTTATTGTTTCTGTCTCTTTCTTTTGTTCATTTTATTACATCCATTACAATTTTTTTTTATTGTTAAAACCTTATTTCACTACTAAAGAACCATGCTCTATGAATAGAACTTTTTGGAATTCGGGTTGGGTAAGACAAACAGAATTATTCACCTTACCAGAGAATTCAATACAGTATTTGTGACAAGATTTGAATACATGAAGATAAACACCTTAAATCACAAATGTTGTTATTTCTATCAAGGAATATTATTTTCAACTAGAAATGATATAGTTTCATTCTATGTTTATGCTTTTATTTTCTACCCATATTTCCTCAATATGAAATATTGATAATTTTAATCCTATTCAGCATTAATAATAAATTATTATATAAGAAAATATTTTTAACAATATACATAGTAGACATTTTATTAAGATTTTTTCCATTTTATAACATCCTTCTCCATGATCTCTCCTATGGCGAAACACTTTAATCATTACATTTCATACTAATTAGATTCTAATGAACACAGGAAGATAAATTTTTTAAAATTGGCTTCAAATTATAGGAAGCATTGTTAGTAGCTGAACTATATCAGATTTCAAAAGGAAATGTAAAATCTTTTTTTTCCACTGACTCAGAATATTTTTTCTTAAACCTGCAATAACATGCTCTTAACAGCTCATTTAGCTAATAGGTTTTCTGACCCTTTTCTCAGATAACCAAATGAACTGAATATTGGTTTATATGGTTATTACATATATCACTAAGAAAAAATATTTTTCCAACCCAATCACAACAATTATGAATATTTAATCATCATTGTTTTACTCTCTAAAATATTTTAATTATGTTGTAAATTAGTTACCTCTGTAAGAATTGTAGTAAAAGTTATATCTTTCAGTTGGTTGTGGTCATCATCATTATTATTATTCTTGATCTTTTTCATCCCTATCAATTCTTTAAAGTTGTCTAAAATCTTATCAATCCTCTGCTTGTGTGTGTTTATGAATATAGATAGGTTGGTTGATGGAAATATAAGTACAAGCAAGTAGACAGAAAAGAAAGGTGAGCAGAGAACATGATTTAATGTCAGTAATTTGTATTATCATCATGATAATTATTTTCTGACTCTATTTGTCCACATCCCTCTCTCTCTCCCTCTCTCTTCCTCTCTATCTATCAGTCTGTCTCTCACTCACTCACTCTCTCTCACTCTCTCTCTCTCTCTCTCTCTATATATATATATATATATATATATATATATATATATATATCCCTATTCCTTGTCTTTTGATACATAGAGCAGGGTGTGTTTAGTGCTTGAAGTACATCTGGTGTGACAGTGGCAATGAAAGGATATGAACTCACATTCATTCAGTCAAAAGACTAAACACATTAGTTCAACTGTTGAAACACCTCAGGTATATAATTCAAATATAAAACATGTGAAGCATCTGTATTTTAAAATATCAATTTATTTCTTGAATCTTAGCAGATGAAATTATGAAAATATTTTATTTGAATTTTCAATCAATAATCTACTTTTTTTTTTCCTTAAACCAAACATATATTCTATGTTTTGATATACACAGAATTCTTTGACATTTTCACTGGCTCACCTCGATATTCAGTTGATATTCTGAGGTATTCCGTACCTTTTTTCCTTTTCATAAAAAGTGAATCAATATATCTGCTTAAAACTTTTATTTAAGCATCTTTCTGAATATCAGCAAATAGTATACACTGTAAAAATGTATTCAAGCATTCCTTTTTAATTATTCTTTTTAAGTAAAAAATGAACCAGATTAACGATTACATTAAAGTTGAATTTCATAATTAACATGTGTTTTCTTTCATAGGATTAAATACCAATTCAGTTCTTTCATTATTTATTTGTGCTTCTCAGCAAATGAAGTACTCTATTTGGGTTCAATTTTTAATTTAAATTATTTCATTCACCACACTTTGTGATAGAGCGGTATGTCATGACTAATTAAGAAGTCATTTCTTGCTGAAGTTTTCATAATCTTGCCAAGTAGATATTTATTTACTTGTTATTTATTTTTAGTCATTTTGATGCTTAGGAAGGATATAATTTGACTACTTTAGGAACTACATATCTATTCAATATTAGTATTCCTTACTAATAAGCAAAAACAGTAAGTACTGCATCAGTTTAAATAATTTTCAGTATGTAATTTGATGTAATCAAACCCCACTTAAGCTGACATTGCCTTTCATTTCATTGGAGTCAGTAAAATAAGTATCAGTAAAATATAAAATGCAAAAGTCAATTTAATGACTATAATCTAATAATAAAATGAATTAATTCTTATTAGTTCAAAACTTTATTCATTTATTATTATTGATTTCAAGAAATCCAGTAAAATCGCATACAAATACATTTGTAAAATAATTATAAGAGAAAATAAGTGCTGTTTCAAAATTTAAAAAAATGCAAATTTTTATTAAAAACCTTTATTTTATTTTCCATAGTATGAACTATATTTTAATGCTATTCTCCATTCAATAACTGGTAATCAGTAGAATTCAGTACTAACATTTATGTTAGTAGGAGTTAACACTTAATTCCATTCTCAGCACAATTACTGATAGCTTCTTACACAATATTTATATGTAAACACACATGCATTAGTCTTTACGATTGTTGTCTTTGTATAATATTGACTCAATGTTTCGAAGCTTAGAGGTTTCCTGTCAAAGGTGTTTTTATAAGAACAACTAATATAAGGATAAAATACTAGCATGTTCCCATGTTCAGTTTAAGTTAATTTTTTCAGCAATTAAATATTAACAAGAAAAATTAATTTTATTCCTAATTTTTTCATTGGAAGTGTAGATAGAAACCAGTATTCCTTAGACTCCAGAAATAACCTCTGCAGATTCCTTCTGTTAACCTTGAAACATTTCCCAAAAGAATTATTTTCTTTCTGCTGATAAAATATCTTATTATCTGTTAAGTTATTACAAGATAATAGCCAAAATTTTGCATATACATTTTCATCTAAATTGCTTGTACTTAAAAATAGATAATACTATATAGTTAAGCTAAAAGTTTAAATACTCAATTATGGTGCTAACTTATTCTAAATACTTTTTCATTTATTCTAAATTGAAGTAAATCTGGTGCAGCCATTTAAATTTTCTTTCTGGGAATTAATAATTAAATTTTACATTCTTTATAATTCAACTGCCAAAGTCATCATACTTCTTTCTCCATCTTTTTAAATCCTTGCAAAGTTTCTATTTCTTGTGTATTTTCATCTTAAAAAAATTTTCATTTTGAGCTAGGAGTTTTATATGGTTACACCTTTGTGTGAAATACAACCATGTCATATGTTCCAGCATAACTGTATTCTCTTTATACTAAACATACTATAAACATTACTGATCTCCCAGACTATCAAATTTAGTGTCTGTGATAATCCACCATCTCATCTACTTCATAAGTGGTTTTAAATTATAACCACTAACCTCTTTCACTTTCTATAAAAATGAAGCAACTCTTTCTTTCTTCCATATTTCTATATCAAATAATTTTTGTCATATTTTGCCAGACATCCACATGTTTTATTGAAAATATCCACTGTAACTTCCAATAAGGTACAGAATATCTGATAAGGTTTACAATAGTAATATACGAAGGGAGAAAATTCTCTTACCTTTACATGTTAGATAGAACACACCATCACTTCTTTTTGCTTCAAATAATCCCAATTTCTCATGTGAGTTTGTCCATAAAATTTGTATTTTGTAGAAAATACTTTCTTGTTGTACTAGGATTAATTGCCTTACAAGAGAACTGGGTATACACATTTATGTTGTGTGTCTACTGAGTCTTCACATCTTCCAAAGTTTGCGTAGCCAACTTAATTATTAGTTTCTCAGTCAAATTGTAAATTTATGACTGAATTAGCCATCATTTGATTTTAAAAACAGTGCTACGTATATCATTGGTTCAGTATTTTCAATTGTCTTACCATTCAGGAAAACTCAGTCTTCTCTGCTTATTCAGTCCTCATTTTTATTACTATTTTTTTCATCATGGCTTTTTATTATCTTCAACTCCTTCTTCTTTTGATATAGTGGTAGTGCAGTCCATAAATC
Organism: Octopus rubescens; assembly: GCA_027564515.1. Classification (NCBI taxonomy): domain Eukaryota; kingdom Metazoa; phylum Mollusca; class Cephalopoda; order Octopoda; family Octopodidae; genus Octopus; species Octopus rubescens. The sequence goes on from JAOPUL010004744.1 coordinate 86,655,418, forward strand.
TCTGTATAATGAGGCTGCTTCCAGTTAAAAGTGCTGCACCATATATATACTCTAAAATATTTAATGTTTTACTAACATATCACTAGTTATAGGTTTTCTTATGTTGCTCATGAGAATGATGAAAACTATTGAGCAATAGAATATTAACCTCATATACATCACTAATGACTCCAAATTCTCTTGTGAGTCTTTCATTCAGTCTTCAGTCACTATATATTTTCTTTATTATATTTTGCTTATAATCATGATTTGCTGAAACCAGTGCACATTAAGTTATAAGCATTGTCTATATTGACATAAATACTCCTATAGCTTTTAATGTAAATTATGTTATATTTATTTCTTATTTTTATTTACCTTCTTTTCAACACATTTTTAATGGTTGAAATCAAATTAATTTAGATATCTGTATCTATATTGGATAGAGAATGAGACTTACAAGTACTGCATGGTTTGAGATGTAAAATTTAAAAAAGACATCTTCTAACCTGTTATTTTAATTTCTCTCTTATTTTCTGTTTTCTTTCTTTTTGTTTTTCAATTTAAATACACTATATATCATGTTTATGACATTTTGGTGTTTTGTACAACAGAATTTACCACATACTTAAAGAATTAGATACTCCAATATTTTAATTTCTGATGATGATAAGCTTTGTAATTTTTTTCAATTCATCTTTATTTTCATAATTTCCAGATAAATTAACAAAACTATTGTTATAAGCTAGGCTTTAAATAAGTCTACAATCAAAATATATAAATCAATAACTTTCTATAAAATTAACCCACTAGAATAAATATAAAAACAATGGAATTATCAAAATAAGTTTTCTCAAATGAATTTACTCATAAAAAATATTTTAAAATCTTTCTTTCTATCTAATTGCTTGAAAAGCTTGCGTTCAGGAAGAGAACAGCTATCTTTACCTTTAACAGGGAATGTCGTCTGCATTTATGCAGAAGACAGTTGCCATTTCTATTAATAGGGAATTTTCTTTTTAAGGTATATAATTTCTTTTTTTCTTCTTTTTATGTAATATATATGATAAATAATGCAGCTCCCAAAAAGAGAAAAATAACACTGCAAAAGTAACGAATCCAGTTTATCAACATAAAACATTTGTCTGGAACAAAAAAATTATGTGAGTTCAGTTCCCACTTGGCTTGCACTCACTAATTATTATTTCTCATACAACCATTTTTATGAATGCTTTGATCTAAAGATGTATGATGTATGCAGATGTGTGTGCATGCATGTATGTTTAAGTTACTGTATGAGTCTAAAATCTTACTGCCAACAGAATAATGCAATAATTACTTGAGATTCAAAATCTAAATCTGTACTTATTGAAGTGTTAAGAACATGATAACTTTTCGTCATTTTATCAGCCTCCTTTATAACTCAATAGGAGTATCTATTTTAGTTTCATTATTATAAAATTACTTATTTTACAATGATCATCCTTAGTATTATGGAAAATGCATTAAAGCTAAAACTGATAGTACAGAGATTAATTAATGTAAGTTATGATAGTCTATTCAGTGCCTTATTGTCTAATAATAAAATCCTGTCAGGTCTATCTTTGCCTTTCATCTCTTTAAGACCAATAAAATTAATATGGGTAATATACATGAGTAAATTTCATCAGTTATGCCCTTCTGAAATAAAGCTATGCATACTTCAAAGGAGTTGCTAATATTGTTATTTTATACCTCATTCACACAAGAAATATTTTAATACTTTTATTTTCATCATTAATAATGGTTATTCCACACCATGGCCACAGGCCACTATCTGCAACTAGTAAAATTATAAAACAAAATCATATTACTTTCATTATCAATGTTTTGACGGCTAAAAATTTTCTGAATTTTTTTATTTTTTCACTTTTGTTGCAAAAATGTTTGATGATCTTCTTTGCATTCTAATTGGAATTTATCAACTTTCCATCAATGAAATATATAATTTAAATGCATGAAGATAGCTATTTAATGCACACATATTAACTTAAAATTTATGAAATTTTCATAAAAGAATATTTGGAAATTTTGTAACTGAAAACTTTGAAAATAACAACTTTATCAAGCATTACATTTCACCAAGACTTGCTTGAAAATAACATCACTTGAATAGCAATATGCTGGTATCTGATGGCATTAATGGAAGTCACAATTGGACATTTTTCCATGAGAGATTAAATATTTAGTAGAAAAAATATGGGTGCCTTTTTGATATTAACCTATGTTACATTCAACTCAAATGCAGTTTTTTCATCAACTCTATTCATATGACGATATATATATATATATATATATTTATATATATATCCATTTTTCCATTGCCATTTTCATGTAACTAAATATAGATTATGCATGTAAATAAGAAGATTAAAAATACCACATCTTTGTAAAATGCTCCAGTTATTACCATCTCATCACTCTTCAAAGGCATTACATCAGTGACAATCTAGATTCTTTTTAAAGGAATGGTCATTATTTTTTTTTTTTTTTTTGTTAAATGAACACACACAATATATATTCATTCTTCACTCGTTTATTACAGTTCTTCTTTATTTTTGGTCTAACTCATGTCCTGGAAATCTTTCGTCACACATCTATGACCGCTTCAGCGATACGCTTCATCCTGTTTAACTTACTACCAAAAATAAATAAGAACTGTAATAAACGAGTGAATAAAGAATATATACTGTGTGTGTTCATTTGGCAAAAAAATAAAAAAATAAAAAATAATGACCATTCCGAAATATAACAATATCATCATCATCATCATCATCCTTTAACGTCCGTTTTCCATGCTAGCATGGGTGGAACGGTACCACAGGAGCTGGCC
>JAOPUL010004744.1:86789326-86800220 GCA_027564515.1 Octopus rubescens
AACTGGGGTCGATAAAATTGACTACTCCCCTCCCCCAAAATTCCAGGCCTTCGTGCCCAGTATAGAATGGAATATAATTGTAGATATATAATGTCATGTTCACATTGTTAGCATTAGAAAGGGCTTCAAATTTGTTTTAGCAGTGCAAGTAGATACATAAATTTACAATCTCGTTCAACATGGACTAATAAAGCAAGAGTGAAGAAATGTGTCTAAACGTTGCTTAATATAAATGATTTGTTGAATGACATTATCACAATTATCAAGCTATGATATAGCATTCATCATAAAGACTGGGGTTCTATTTTCAACAACAAACCATCACTAACTAACCTTAGTGATAAGTCCAGGAACCAAAACTAATTCTTAATAAAGACTTATTAAACATGAATCAATCTCTTGGATGAAAAGTTTAATAAAGTTATTTTAGAAATATTACATTCTTCTCTTAAGTGTGCATTTTTTATTTTCTGAGTAACAGGTTCTGAAGGTAATTAGCATCACAGAATAACATTTGACTACTAGAATATGAGCCATTATATTATTTTCCATCATAAGCAAAGCATGTGTCATTGCATAAAGAACTCAGTTCCAGTTTGTTGTTTATTAGGTAGTGTATAGATACTACATTATTAAATCAATAATAATGCCACTATCGACAGAAATAACACACTTCAAGTGAAAACTTGCAATTTTTTCAGTTTGAAGACTTAATTAAAGCATACAAGTACAGAGAAACAAACATATTTTATTTTAAAATAAGATAATTAACAGATTATAGTTACATATTCTAAATAGGAAATATTAAAACAAATCTTTGATATTTTTCATGCTACCTAAATTTGTTCAATTTATTAAAGTAAAGTTTCACAAATATATTGTATGTCTATATTGTAAGTCTACTTTATCAATTATAAAATTATATGCTACATGATATTTTTTCTCAAATTACAATTACTACATATCAAAAAACAGTAAAATTAATTTATATTATTCAGCCATTTCAATATCAGATACACTTTTGAAATATATAAATATGTGTGTGTGGTGTGAGTGAGTGAGTGTGTGTGTGTGTGTGTGTATGTGTGTGTGTGTGTGTGTGTGTGTGTGTGTGTGTGTGTGTGTGCGTGTGTACATGCGTACACAGATATAATTAATAAGTGTAGGTATAATGTATGTGGTACAACTACCTCAACTAAAAGAAAGAGAACAGATTTATTAACTAAAAATTTTGTTATAGGAATTGGAAATGGGAAACCTTGGACTGTAGGATTTTTTTAAAATGGAAGTTGTATTCATTTAGCTAACAAGTCTGAAAAATAAGAATCCATGCACTACCCCACCACAAAAAACAAAATGATAACTATGTTACATAGACTTACGCATACTCACATTTCTTTGCTGAATGAATACAACTTCCATTTCACAGTCACACAGTACAATATTTCCCACCTGGGATGAAACAACTACTCACTGTGAATCTCTTAACTTTCCAAGAGTCACAATAATATATTTATATATATATGTAAATTATAACATATACATATAGTATGTTTTATACACACACACACGGGCTCTGAACTCCTGATTCTGTTGTAAGAGCGCCATCATGAATGGACTGCTTTAGGCATTTTAAATATGTTGGAGCCCATCCATCTCCAGGATATTTTGATTACATATATATGTATTTATATAGATATAGATGAATAATACCTTTCAATCTATCTCTGTGTGTGTATGTGTTTGTGTGTGTGTGTGCACATGTGTGTGTGTGTGTGCACGTGTGTGTGTGTGTGTGTGTCTGTGTGTGTGCCTCATGTACAAACATTCACACATCTGTTTTTTAGTTTTTATGAAAGCTAAGCGGTTTCTTCTTATGTCTGTTTTCTAAGGATAACTGTTTCTAAGGTTACTGTGTAAATTAAAAGGATTTGCATAAGTTACTGAAGCTAATGATTTTGTAACCAGCTAGATGATTACTCTCTTGCAAATCAGTCAACCATGAATTAATTAGCCCAGGTTTCACATCAGTTCATTTTAAAATATTGTGTGATGCTCCTTCTTTATGGAAATAATGTGATATTTGTAGCAGTATTTGAAATATATCTTTACTACAGCACTTTTATTAATTAGACATTAAACATGTTCTCAAATATTTAAGAATTATTCTCTTTTTACCACTACAAAAAAATATTTTTAAAAATACTGCCAGTTCTAAGTAGTTTCCTTATAGAAGTACTCTAGTTTTTGAGGTGCAAATACATGAGCATTTACATTTCATGTGAAACTCACATGACTTTTCCAGACTCATTATCTATAAAATAAAGAATTAAATGAAGAAAAGAAATAGCATTAAACACAGAAAATCACTAAGGAATGCAATCTATGTTGTTTCAATGTTGTCCGTTTTTCATTTTATCTCTTCTTCTTTACTTCCATTTCAGAAGAGTTTGGTCCAATGCATGTTTTTCCAAGTACGTATCTCTGTTGTTACATCTTTTGTTTAACCCTTCTCACCTTCATTTGCAAATTCTTTACTTTATTTCCTTTTCTTTTCTTTTTTTTTAATTTAATATATGGAAACTCTGCATGTGCACATATCACAGACACAATTTCATTACCAAATGTTATGGTTATGATATTCAACAGTTTGGATAAAAATATCCCTCCTGCTCATTTCCTTAATCTCATTTCATTACTTTGTTCCCACAGAGCTTCTATTTGTCTTTAGCATGTGCTAAAAACCAAGCTTGGGATTCTATCCCCACAACATATCCACAATTTATCTTCATTTTATTTTGTTGCTATTATTCAAATAAAATGCATTTAAGAAGAACCCCAATCCCAATGTGATTAAGGTCATATTTTAAGTTTTAAACTTTCTGTACCCTATCATTTCCATAAACATCATACTATCAGTTTTAAACTCATATTAGAATCCTATGATTTCAACTTTGTCAATTTTAAATATATTATTTTAATAACTTTTCACATCAGTTTTACTTATTTCAGTTATGCGACAATAATCAACTTCAGATAGCTTCCTTTGACAAAACAATTTCAAAATGTCATTCAGATTTATTTAGAATATCATATCAATTATAATTTGCTCCTAGGTGTAACAGCATAAAGGGGAAAATATAAGCAGAATAAAAGCAGGGAGAGTAGTTTCATTTTATTGCATCAGAGAGCAGAATTTATAAATAGGTTTCACTACAGTATTTTCTGGGAAACAATTCTACAAATAATATATATTTGATTGTTGGTATTATTTTTGAGATGATTCAAGGAGAAGTAGTAATGATAAACTTCTGTATTGATAGCTAAATTGTTGCCTTGGATACTCTAAACTAAACATACAGGATTCTATAACAGTTGTATAGACCCTAGAAATTAGGTGAGAAAGTCTGTACCAGAATTTGAACTAAAAAATATTAGTTCTCTAACAGCTGGTATCTAACCTAAGGTTTTAGTATTATTTCATCAATTTCCCAAAATTACATTGTTCATGTAGTTTTTCATAGAATGCTATTAATAACAGGAGAGCCATAATGCCCTTGCTTTTAGAGTATTAGAATATCATCAAAAAGATTAGTGGTTCATATTTTATCACATAACCTGTGTTATGTTCACAGCCAAGACACTTAGCTTTTAAAATTCTAATTCAGTTACCTGAAAGTATGTACCATAAAGTGGAATCACAGCACTGTAACATTTAAAACATTTCCATTAGCATGCTGCTGAGTAATGCCAGAAGAGGTGATGGGTCCTAGAGGTCTCATTCACTATAAAGCCATGTACTATGTCTTCATGTACTGCATCTTCAATACTCACTCTTGAGCATTTAAGTGGAAAGTATTAAATAGAGAACAGAAACATTAAACTGCAATAGCTTAAACAGAACATTAACAGCATCTAGTTTTCTGGTCTTTCTGGACCTGCAAAGGTCATGAACACTGCCTCCTTCCTCCAGACACAGCAAGTAAAGAAAAAAGAATAAGTAAATATATATCAGGTTGTCAAAGTTCATCTTTGAATTACCTTTACATCATCCTGAATGTAGTTTCCTGAAATATGCTAAGTAAAATAGAGTATTAGTTTGTTAATTTTTAATCAAAATAAAATTCCTTCCATTTACATCAATACTTTTGTGTAGCATATTTGACTATGAAAACATATTTGTATCTGCTTAGTGCCATATTAATTTGTATCAATATGGCACTATAAACCTTGGGATATTTTATCAAGTCTAAAATAAGTTGTGGTATTGTGATAGTTCAAATTTTTGTCTGGTGGCTATAATTCTCTGGATGATTTTTATAACATGCATTCTTTGTTAACATTCTTTTTTTTTTTTATTAAATTATTCTTTCCAGTTAGTCATTTCTAAAATACACTGAATAATCTCTCTATCCTTGGCTATCATACATTTACTACTGGCCTGTTACTCTATATCATATCCAACTAACTCCTTTTTCTAATTTATGTTCTAACATACTTTTACCGATAGTTTCAATATCCATTATAGTCTATGAAATTCTACAACCACTCTTCCATAACTTACAATTAAATTATCATTATTCTCATCTAAATATACTGGACAAAAGACTTTTGAAGAAGCCCTGCTTCTAACAATTTTTTAGTCAAATTTATCTGACATTGTCTGACACTACAAATTAATAATGACATGCTCTTCATTTTTCTAATAAATATTCTTTTCTCATCCCCATGGATATTAAAATACTGTCCAACCCATGCCAGCATGGAAAACGGACATTAAAGAATGATGATGATGAGGATGATGTATCAATACATTCCACCAACGTTTCTGTCCATACACTTTGCTCTTTATATTGCTGTGCTCCTTTCCTTTTCATTATCTCTATTTGCTCCTATAGTTTTACTTCCACGTTGTCTTCCAAAGTAGACTATGTCTTAGGACATAGATATCATAGATATATTTTACTTATCAACAAATAAAAAAGACTGATTCACTATGATTTTGAAGAAATCATTCACAGACGCTCATTAACATAAACACACACATATATAGCTGATGTATAACACATGTACTAAGTTCTTTGTCCTTTACTCTTTACATGTCATTTGTGGTCTATTCAATGGAGTATGAATTCTTTCAGTTGGCAGAATCTATCTTTTTCTGAGTGTAATCTTGTGTCATTTTGCAATGATACTTAACTTAGGAAAAGAGCCAATGAAAAAGCCTTTATGCAGTAACTTGACTTGCTAAAAATAGCAGCCTAAGCTTCCTCAAATTACACCTTACTGTCTTAAAAAGGATAATGTAGTTCTCTGCCTGAAAAAATGATAGAGTAATCAAAGCTGGATTGCTATAGATCATGAGCTGAGTCAATGACCAAACAACAATAACTTAAGAAATGATAAGGATATGTAGTAGCTACCTTTGCATAAATACATACATGTATAGACACCACAGTCATGTATACAAAATTACATATATTTCCATGTGTTGGTTCTTTAGATCACTTAATTATCAAGACTTAAAGCATGCCAGTACATTGTTTACGATCATTATTGCTCCATGTTGTAGGTGACACTCATGCTGTATATCTTCAACTTCATATTTGATAATTTCAGGTATTCTAAACTAAAGTATTTAGTGGATTAATGGATGATGTTTTATCTATATATAACTCTTTTCAGAAGGTCCATCTGAGACAACTAGAAATTAGTGCATCCAGATTTTTTTTAAATATTTCTAAAGAAACTTTAGCTAAGTTGCTTTACTATTTTGGCAGGTAATTGAATAGTCACTGACCATTATTGCAGAAAAGATCTCATATGAATGTGTAAAGAAAGAAGTTTAGGCACTTGGCAAGATGTCATAGTTCTCTTGCTTTTCTTCATGTAAAGAGCACTTTTGATAAGGAGCTTCAAAAACTTTGTATGTAAATATAATAGTGTAAAATTGATAGCATTTCAATGTAGAAATTTAGTGCAGAAGTGTACTCCCAGTATTTCAGATCTTTGACATGGTTTACCTGTTTTATGAAAAAGAAGTTTTGTAATCATTCCCACTGGTAGATAAGGCCTAGGTTACTAAGAAATCATAGTTGTGAGCAACAGTCTATTTTTAAGAGATTTCAAGATCATTGTTATCATGAATGGGCTTCTTGTAAAGAAAATTCTTAGCACCCAGAGAGTAAGCTGTTGGTAAATTGTTAAAATCTTCTGGGTAATTCTGTTTTGACAGGATAAACCATTTGTGGGATTTTCTTGGGAACCTTCTGTAGGTATATGCATTTATATACACATATAATGAAGTTTAATGCCTAAATGGTGTCCTAGTATTATATTTTATTGTTGTTCAAGATGCATAGTTCTAAAGATTTATGATGAAACTCATGTTTGGCATATTATTCTCTCTTCAGATGAAGTATAGTTATTCATCCTTTTATCTGTCCATTATGCTGAAAGTTTTGTATATATTTAATTTGTTTTGTTATTGTTTATATACTATATACTATATGCTACTCTATAATCTATTTTCAAGTGACATATAGTATATATGAATATTACAGATAAACTTCCAAATATCATTCAGGTTTTTAAAATATTTTTGTATCAGTAAAGATCTTGATAGAAGTACTTCATGTGAAATACATGTTTATTTAGTTCTATACCTTTTTTATTTCTCTTTATCTCAACTTCCCCATTTTTGTTTTAAAGTTTATTTCTGATTTCTTAACATTTCATCTCTATTTGATCTGTATTTTCCTTTTCTTCTTTTCTTTTTCCCGTCACAAGTTTAATTTTTTTCCTTTTTATATCCTTAAAAACATACTCTTTAGTTTTGCCTAGATTTGTCTCACTAGCTTTCTCATTTGTTTCCTACTTTTCAATCTTTTTGTTTCCTTCACCATACATCTTTCTTTTATTTATTTATTTATTCTAAATATCAGATTTAATTAGTGTATTTTACAGATATAGTCCTTTTTGTTATTTTTAAGTTGTGGCCTTTTATTGTGATGTTCCAATCATAGATTTGGTTTTTAGAGATATTTAATTTGAATTTCCTCAAATATAATAATAACATATTTTTTATGAGAATATTGAAAAAGTTATTTTATTTCAAATTATTGGGACAAAGATTATATGAAATTTTTGAATATCTAAGAAATTATAATACAAATATAATTTCATTCTGCAATATTATTTGCTTCTTGTGAAGACTGAAGTATGAATAAACAAGCACAATTGTAAGTTACTTAAACAGATATTTTCAACCTCAACTGACATCATTTTTATATTATAGACCAAGAAATTATGATATTTATAACTCTAATGCTTCAACACAAAGTAAATCGTTTTCTTGGTATTGTGTTTGTGAGGCTGACACCATTACCCAGGGTGTGCAACATGCCTTTTACCTTGTCTCAGTTATGTGCCTCTTGCTCATATCCTTTCTTGGTGAATTTTTCCTTGCTCATAAGATTGAGAATGCTCCCAGTTACTATCAATACATTTTTTTCATGTAAAAGTGCAAATAAGCTTAGTATACATTTCATTATGTAAATCATCACTGCCAATAATGATGAGGAGGAGGAGGATGATCCTTTCTACTATAAGCACAAGGCCTAACATTTTGGAACAGGTGGGGTTAGGCATTTAAACTGACCCCAGTACTCAACAGGTACTTATTTCATTGACCCCAAAAGAATGAAAGGCAAAGTCAACCTTGATAGAATTTGAACTCAGAACATAAAGACAGACAAAATGCTGGTAATAATAATAATTAATCTGTCTTGATGAATGCTAGATATAGCAGCCAGCATGTAACTTTTAAACAGAGAATCGTTTTAAAAGTAATTTACTGTTATAAAAAAAAAATGATGATGAAGGACTGAAAAGGACAAAGCCTTACTACTACAACATATTAAAGAGTAAACAACTTTAATATCACTGTCAAAAATTACTACACTAAAAAAATATACTTGCTAGCAAATATTTTGAAGCCAAACTCAAATATCTCCATTGTAGAGCATGAAAAACTCAGTAGATACAATAACTTAAAAACAAAAATACCTAGAATATGTAAATTAAAACTGTATATCATCACATACAAGTAAGACACATTGCTAGAGAATGCAATACACATCTAAACACTTTATATAATCATAACTGTACAAGCACTAAAATATTCTGCTCACCTGATAATTCATTCCTACTCACTTCTAAACCATCAATTTACAGGAATGAAAAAAATGTTGACTTGATAAGATATACAAAAGAAACACTTTTTTAAAACATAAAATTGTTAACAGTAATGCTATATTTCTTTGATAAGCAGAAAGGGTCTGTATTTCAGAGGACATGAAAACTGAAGACTTGCAACATTCATTCCTTTCTCAAGAGTATTGGCAACATGAATTCAATTTACATGAACAAGATAATCAATTCTGGATTATAATTAATTTTGGCTCACTATGGTGCTTGCCTTAATACTAATAATATTGATTTTTACCATTGATACAAAATGTCACATTTTGAAAAAGGGTTTACCTGATCATATCGACCTGAACACTTACTTGTATAATTATATTTCTAAAATAACAATGTGTGTGTGAGTTATGCCTTGACCTTCACTGTCAAAAACTATTTGACTGGCAATTCAATTCTTACGTTTCACAGTGAAGCATGTGTGCATAGGTGGTGTCATTCACTTAAAACATCACTTTCTTTTCGTGTTGTTTATTATCTGGTAGCAAGGTAGCATAGACTATTTTTTCTTTTCTAGAATTGAGATATTATTTAATGTTTAATATGAAGCATAATGTGAAGGTTCAAATCCAGCGTTTCTATCATGAATATTGTTAGGAGTCCGTCTTCATTTTAGAAATGAGTGATGAAACTGAAAATTACTCTGAATATATGACTATAGAATTGAAAGGGCCACGATATGATTAATTTTCTGTTTCATATTGATGAAGAGAGTGGATAATTGTACTCTAGTGGAAACACTGAGCTTGTATCAAATGAACAAGAATTGATAAGTCATTTTAATCAGGCCATTGGATCCTGCAAACTTAACAGACTGAGCATTACTATCCCTCCCCTATATTATTGCTAATTCTGTAAATGTGGATTATTAGCATATTTGATAGAGAAATAGTCACATAGAGAATCATTAGTTCTTTGAATGATGACAATCCGTACAATTATCCAAGGGAATTTCTAAACACCTATAACTTTAGTGGAGTACCCTCTTTTCTATTTTGACCATGAAAAACAATGTGTTGTAATGCTTTTGTGAACTTTAAATAAGGATACTGCCCTTTGCAATGGAACAGGAATTCAAATAATAGAAATAATAATAAATGCATGATTGAAGATAACATTGTTACAAAAGGTAAACATTATGGGAACATGCCATTATTCCAAGAATTAAACTGAGACCTTCTGATATCACTCTGCTATTCATCATTATGTGATTATAACTTTTAGTTTAAGTGGCTTTTGAAATGACAGTCAATAAATTGCAATTCATTCACTGAGAACAATAAATGTTCTTCCCAAATAACACATTTGCACATAGACTATTATATTCATCATCTTCAACAACGACAACTGCTGACAATTAAAGTGAGAGCAGACACACTCATATCAATTACAATATAATAGTTTCTGACTTAAAACACAACTCCATAAATTTTGTGGGTATATATATCAGTTAAATCTATCTTAGTACTTCTATGTATTTTATCAAACCTCAAATGAATGAAAGTCAAAATTGACACCAGCGAAATTAGAACTAAGAACATATATAAACATATCTAAATACCACAAGGCGTTTTGTCTGTTGCTCTACCAATTCTGAAATAATAATAACACTACAACAAAAACTAACAAGAAATGGTATGAACATGTGCCAAACAATGTATATGACAATGACCAGGCCACAATTATCTGGGATGTGTTCAAACTGACAAAGAAATCAAAGCTAATTTCTCAGACATAATAATCAAGGATTAGAAAAAACACCTTCCCTTTTGATTGACATTGTAGTCTCTTCTGACCAAAATATTGCTCAAAAAGTAGTGGAGAAATTGTTTAAGTACAAAGATCTCAAAATTGAAGTAGCCAAGATGTGGAGCATGAGGGTGAAAACAATACCAGTAATAATTGGAGCATTGGGTAGGATAAAAAATGTAAGGACGAAAATATAAAAGCTATACCTTGACTCTCAGCACTACACATTATTCAAAAAATAGCCCTGCTAGGAAAAGCCCACATCCTACACAAGACACTATCAATTCAATAATACAACTCAAATAAAACAATCCACAAACACAAGACACACTCTATACAGTAAATATCTAATAAAATAAATGACCACCACAACATGTACCCTACAAGCCAGATACCCAACAGAAGAACACAACTTGCATTACACACACAACACACAATACAAACAGGAATACAACAAAATGCTGCAACCAGACCCCATAACAAAACAAACTTACGCAATATAATATCGAAGAGTTTGCACTCCCCCAACAACAACAACAAAAGAACACACAATGCTGCACAACCCTCAGCAACACGGAGGTGTAGCAGGTGATGCAGTAGAAGTTTGCCTGAAACTACCGAATGTTGAATAATAATAATACTCATAATACTAACGATAACAACAACAATAATAAAACCAAGAATACCAGCATGATGATGTGGCTGTAGGGGGTGAGGGGATCGGATGGGGATGGCCGTAAATTGAAACCTGGATTATTGTTTAATTCTTTTCTGTCACAACCTATCGCTATTCCCACCACTACCACCATCACTATCATCATCAGCAACGGTCACCACCACCACCACCACCACCACCACCACCACCACCACCACCACCACCACT